>JAVSBS010001784.1:0-40753 GCA_033124195.1 Coracias cyanogaster
CTTCTTGCATCTATGTGGAATGCTGCTCCCGCAGTTCTTCCTTGTAGCCTGTTGCTGGAAATCTTCCTTTTTCTGTGTTTGAATTCTCTTCTGCTGTAAGAAAAACTTCTGCTGATGTCTTCTGCTGCCCGTAACTTTTTTTCCTGTTCTTCTGTCTACGTTTCTTCATCTCCAGGACTTCCTCCTGTTGGTGTTTCCCTTTCTCCTCATTTCCTCTGCTCTGAAGTTTCCACCTGGATATTTTGCTTCCATAGGCTGTGCTTTGTGCTGGCTGGCCAGGTGATTGGGCAATGCTGCTCACCAGATACTGTTCTTGTATTTTTAAAAAGTGACATTACTTATAAATTGCACATCTGTTTAATGGTAAGTCAGTCCTTTAATGTGTTTCAATGACTTTGAAAGTACACTTCTGTAAACTCCCCTTGTTAGTTTAAAAATCACTGGGCTTCATGAAAGTGATGTCACGACTGTGCTCAAGAACTCTTTCAGTAACTGTTTTTTTTGTTAACTGGAAAGATTAACAGTCTCTAATGAATCTCTGTAAAACTATCAGCCAAATCTCATGGAGGATCTAGCCCATAATAGATTATTTTGGATGTGTTTCTTAAAAAGCTTAATACAGGCTTATCTGAATTGCATACAAATACATCTTTATGCAGGTAGGGCGTTCAACAAATTTAAATTCAGACACAATCTCTGCATGTTGCTGGCTTGACTCACAAATACAGATAAAATGCACACACCATGAACAGGCGCTCAACCTTCCATCACCTGGTCAGTGATGTGCACAGGAGATGTGCCCTGCTCTCCACCTTCTGACATCACTCCTGAATCTTGTTCTTCCACAGATGTGGATGAGTGTGCCCTGGGGCTTGATGACTGCCACCCGGATGCTATTTGTCAAAATACCCCCAAGCTCTACAAGTGCATGTGCAAAGTGGGTTACACTGGCGAAGGGAAGAAATGTGAAGGTAAAGTGATGGAAGCCCTGTGCTCTGCCTGGGTCAGCATGAGGTATTTCTAAGACAGTGCCATTAAAAATAATGGCTTAGGATATGGAGGATGATTTTAAATCAAGATGGTAATTGTTACTTCACCAGATTTATTTCTTGCTTACAAATCAAAGATAAGCAGATTGCATGGCTTTTCACCTGGTAATATCACTTGGTCTAATAATTAGTTTGTTGCTTAACCAGCAGCCTTAAAAACTATAAGGTAAAGCTACATGGGAATCTCAGGGCATTTTGTCACTCTTTAGAAACATTCAGCAAGTAATGCGTTAAGTACAGTATATTTGCAAGATGATGATTTTGGACAGCAGTTGCTGCTCACATTTACACAGTCACATGCATAACTGTCTGTAAACTCAAGCAAGCATCCATCATACTGACTTTTGCATTATTCCTTAGATATTGATGAATGTGATAACGACTTCAATGGAGGCTGTGTCCATGAGTGTTTCAATATTCCAGGAAATTACCGTTGTACTTGCTATGATGGATTTATGTTGGCTCATGATGGCCACAACTGTCTGGGTAAGAAGTGTGTTCATGAACGTTGTAAGTGGTGAGGCTAACACAACCCTAACTGCACCCGTGGGAAATGCATGGCCATCTGTTGGGCTGAATCAGCTCAGCTAGAGAAGAGTTACATATGGGCTAAGGAATTCCAGGTGTTGATGTACCATCTTAGTGTGGCTCTGTCCCCCTCTGTAGATGAGGAGGATAGTTGTGCTATATTTCTGTTAGATGCTTTGGGTTAAAACGTGTGAAGTGCCATCTATGTGTTTATGTAAAATAACATGCTATTGTTGCCTTTTCTGTTCCAAAATCAGTTTGGGGTCTGTTCTTAGGTGTGTTTCCAAACTTGCTCTGACAGCATAATTTTAAGATGGTAGTTAGCTTGGCTGCAGTATTTCCCACTAGCGTACGGCACATCAGGTGGGGGATCAGACCATCCCTAGGCTGTACCTTCTGCTCAGACAAATCAGAAAAGCCCAGGAGTCTCCAGTGGGATTGTGTTGGCTTTTACTGGTTGGGAACCTGGTGCGTGCCCACAGATCAGCTTTGTTACAGTGTAAGGGGAAGAGGGGATTAAATCACTAAGTTCCAAGTATTCCACTGGAGAAAGTAGAGAAGGAAGCAAAATATCTCCTGATGCTTGTGTAAACACACAGTGGAGTTCGGCTGAGGTTACTGGGAAGGGCTAAGTGTGCACTAACACGTTGCCTCTTACAGTACCACTAAAGGGTGTATTCTTTGTGTATCCAGTAGCCCTTCTACAGCACACTTCAGCTGACTGCGTTGTGATCAGTAAGACCTAGACATAACTTAGACCAAAATCTACCACCTGCTACATTACTGGGAAGCTGCTTGGTACTGCATGGCAGACTTTTTAAAAGAAAATGTTGAGATGTGATGTAAATGTTAAATAAATATTTTGGCATGCAGCAAATTGGATCACATCTTCTCTTAATCTGTTTATTTACTTTGTTCACGCCAGGGTTACCCTCCTCTCACCCTTATTTTTGAAGATCTCGGCTGTGTGCCTGGGTTTAAGCCAAATAGACAATTACTTGTTGGAAAGAGATGATTTTTTTGAAAGCTTTCCAAGGTCTGTAAGACAGCAACATCTGCTGGAGTTCAAATCTGTAATACTAAAGACTCGTGGTGGCTGTTTATCCATGATTGTTTGCACATTCACATCACTGTGGAACTCTAAAATACCCAGCTTCTCTGTGATGGAGATATGTCAGCCGCTCTTTGTGCTACAGCAGGTCACATTCTTTTGCATCCAGTTGGCTTACTCATTGCCTTCACTAGAAATTAAATCTGTTGTAATACTATGTTATGCTTCTTACTAAAAGCCTTTTTCTTTCTCCCTTCTTTAGAAGACAGCTGTTTTATGCCAGAAATGCTACAACATTAAATTAAAAACATTGTACTGTTAGCACAGGAACAATGAACAGAACAGGGAGCAGACATGATGTTCCATATGAATTTGCAAATGAGACCAGTGCTTTTGCCTCAGCAACATTTTCTCTTGTTATTTAACAGAGTGAGCATTTTTATTTCCTGTTCAAATTGGCATTTCTGAAAATTAGGGTAGTAAATTTTTTGCTGGTAGTAGCTACAAAAATCTGCGCTTATTAAGGGGTAAAATTCCAAAGAATTGGATGTTGGGATGAACATCCTATTGTTCAGAGGCTTAGCTGAAGTTTTTCTGCTCTTGGGTATCTTGCAAGCAGAGCCTTTCTGTATTCTCTGGTATTGTTGAAGCACTGAATATTGCAGAATCAACATTAAAACTATTTACAGAACTTCTGCTCTTGTCCTTGACTGCGGTCAGGCAACACAGCAGAGCGTTCATGGTAAGTGCTGATGACCTAGAGTTGAGGGCGGAGGATAATAAGTCAAAGCATCAGAACAGATATGATATGTGAATTCTAGCTAGAGTGGAAGTAAGGAGCAGGGGATAGCTTAAGCTAAATTTATTCTGAGGTTTGTATTTTTCTTGTCGCACCTTTGCTTCAGAATGGGGAGCTTTCTCGAAAAATCCTTTTATAGTTTGGGTGGGTTTGGAGCCAAAGTTGTGTCCCACTGAGCAAGACAGAACCATGAGTGGGTGCTCAGCCTAGGTGTGAAGGTACTAGGCTGCTGGGTGGTAACGCTACCAAGCTGCACTGAAAGGCACAGTGCATTCACGAGGTGGAGTGCAGAGCCCTGCTTCTGGCTCCACCGAGGCTACTCTGCCTTAGTTGTAATCAGTAACTCTGGTTTGTTGGCCAGCATTTCTTGGGAGCCCTGTGACTGATTAGGCAAACTGCATACAGAGGAAGAGCAGCAGCAAAAATATACTTTTCCCAAGGGTGACAGCACAACAACAACAGGCTAGCCTGGGGTGTCTAAGCTGCCTGGGTGGTTACATGCCAAGTAAGTGTCTGATCATAGTGCATATTGAGTGGCTGCTGCCAATCTGAGTGGATTGGTGTTAGTACAAAGCTGATCTGTCTCTCTGTCTCTCTCTTTCAGATACAGATGAATGCATGTTCAACAATGGTGGTTGCCAGCATGTTTGTGTCAACACTGTGGGGAGCTATGAATGTCGCTGTAAGGAAGGGTTCTTTTTAAGTGATAACCAGCATACGTGCATCCACCGCTCAGAAGGTACTGGCTGCTTCCCTCCAGGCACCAAGCAGGAGTTTTTGACAGATGCTAACTGCAAAATCTCTAAAGCAGCTTCAGAAGTATTTTTAGGTTGAGTTTTTCAAAGCTGTGAAGGGTCTTGAAGTCCTCACCCTTTTAAAAAGGAACAGTGTGTCAGAATCTTCTAAGTGACTTTGAAGACTCTTCACATCCTTTCTGCCCCTTTGATCCCACCTGTATGTCAGCAATGTTGTGCTTGTTAAAGCTGTGTTGCTCTGCTCCCAGCGTACTTCATGCTCTGTTGTGCAGCTAAGCTGTGCCTGATCCAGGGAATGGAAACAAAATGAAGGACACTGAGTTCTGACCATTTCCATTGGCTTTAGTTACAGGGCAATACCTGCATTACCTTCAAGTACCTTTTAGATTCCCTCTAGAGTGTTTAGGTTTCAGCTAAGAGATTTATTGTTTGTCAGCCCCAAAGGTATTCAAATCACTTTCTTATTTTTGAGTGAAACCTTTATGAAGCGACCTTGGAGAGATCAGAGAGCCTTGGATATCTAATTAGACACTGGATTGAACAAAATTATTTTGGATGCCCTTAGGGAATACTTTAAAGTGGTTGCTCAGATCAGGGAGTTATCCATTGAACCGCACAGTGAATATCTTCTAAAAACTATTTAAAGCTGCAAAACTTTCTTTAATCTATGGCTTATCGTTGGCATGACTATAAGAAGAATCTGAGCATGAATAAACAAATCTCATTTTAAAAATCCCCATAGTGAAGAGACCAACATTTATAGACATATATGGCCATCCACACATGAGTGCTCCAAGGTGGCTGTCATCTGACGGAGCTGAATTGATCTTTTGTTTGAATTAAGAATTTGTATTCTCAGTTTTTCTGGTGCTGGGCTTGGTCTCACTGGGGTTTGCTTGATGCATGGTGATTTCTCAGGCCATTGCTCAGCTTGCCGCAGGAGCTGAGCTGGGAGGAAGTAGGAAGGCTGCAGTGGTGGGGCAAGGCATTCCTCTTCATGTTGTTTTGCTAGCAGTGATGTGTGTTTGTGTATGTGCATGGATGATGAATCTAAGGATGAGCATCAGTTGCCTGAACTCCTTGTCTTGTTCTATGCCAAGAGATTAAAAACTTCAAAATTTCTTTATTCTTACTTGCTGCTGCTTGAGTGCCTTCTATTCTCCTGAACTAACAGCAGTAGCATTTCCTGTCGTTAATATTTGTTCCCTAAATTCTACCTCTGTACTCTGATTTTTAAGGATATAGTTAATTTCACTTTTGGCAAACAAACCCCTTTTCTCTATAATACCAAATTTCCACTTATTTTAGTCTATTTTTTACTTTGAAAAAGAAAAGCAAAAGGAAAAAATGCATCATGTATTTTTTAAAAAAACTACCAAACAAAAGAATATTTTTATGGAAACCAGTTTTAAGAAAAAAAAAAACCCTTACTGGTTTTGCCTGAAATGCTTTTTTTTTTTTTTTTTTCTGCATACTAAAATGTCAAAGTGTTTTGTTTTCTTTCAAAACCATTTTTTTCAGGTAATTGTGCTGTGACTGTTTTCCTCCTGCCTTCCCCCATTACTTTTAAGAAGTGCTCCACAGGATTCCCCGCTATTTTGTTTTTTGTTTCTTGGGTGGGCAGGCCTGTTGTAAGCCACGTTTCATTGCTTTATCTTTCCCCTCATTTTGTTCTCTGCTTTTCTGCTCATTGCTAGTTCTTCTGTTCTCTGCCTTGTGTATATGTCTCTCAGTGTATATACTTTGAGTTATCTTTTGAGACTTCACAGCATCAATTGAAACACCATTTGGCACCTGCTGCCTAAACTATCTACTCAGTTTTGCTTCTTACCTGCAATATAAGGGACTATAAGGTGTGGTATTTCACAGTCATAGCTACTACCTACTTGTTGGGCTGAATCAATGGGAGTGAAGTGGACCTGCAAGACAAAAGGTACGCTTGAAATTACTGTGTGGACTGAAAGCATCATTTCAGCTGTTGCTCTTGAATTCCTTCTGACTGTGGAGAACATTGATAACTAGAAAGCTTTTTGGAAAAAGTTGCCTTAACATGAGGGTGCAGAAAGCCTCAAAATAAGACTAAAGCGTTCCTGGGACGTCCTGTTCTGCTGGCAGTGCTGATGCTCCTCGCCATTTGGCTGTTAGAGGGTGCCTCTGAGAATCTCTGGTAGTTCTTTGTGCAATTGCATCCTCTTCTTCTGCCCTACTGAGCGCTTGTTTGACTGTGCCCTAAATGAGGCCTTAATCTTCTTGGCAGGTTGGTGATGATGTCCCAACATCATCTGTGTAAAAAAAGTCAAATATTTAAACACAGTCATAGGTCTAAGAGATTAATGTGATCTGAATAGAGAAAGACTGTGATGGCTTTTTGCCTGTGTCTTGCCAGTGAAAAAAGTGCTCAGATCTCACTGAAGTTTGCTGAGTAACTTTGCAAAGGTCCAGTCCTCAGGGAGGACTCATTTGGCTTGGCATCTGCCAAACAGGGATGGGATTAAGCTCTCTTGGCTACAAGTGTGGCAATCGCGACTTATCCATCCCGTGACACACGTGCTGCAGTACGGCAGGGTCTCTTGCAGGAGAAATTGTGTCTGAGAAGCATGTGGTGGGATTTGACCAAAATTTGTTTGGCATTTGGTTCTGGACCACAATCTGCCATTGCAACAGCTCTGGAACAATGTGACCTGGGAGACTTTGTGTTCATGAAGGAGTTGGTAATCACACAAACATTACAGACGTTTATTTAATACAACCTGATAAAATGGGCCTGAGTAGGAATCTTCTACCACCTTTGGAAACAATCAACAGCTTCCTAGGGAATGTTAGAATGTATAGATGTGTGTATCTTCTATGAAACACTGGGTTTTGGGTTAGCTAGATTTTGGTGGGTTTGGTCATGTATGGTGGATACTTTGTTATTAAAATGTGCTCTGGTTTGGGAAGTGCAGTTTTAGCTTTTGGTAGAGACATAATTCTGCCCGCTCAGAAGGGAGCAATCCCAAACTGAGCATTTAAACCACTTCTCTGATGTCAGTGAACTTTACCAAAGCGCCTGCTTTTGAACAGTTTCCCCTTTGGTAGCTCAACAGAGACAAAAGAATAACTGTTAACAAACTAAGCTGCTAATTCTCTTAATGCTTTCTAACACCTCTGAGCTAACAGACCAAATCATACTGTGCGCATGAGAGCAGAAAAGTCACGAAAACACAGGAGTTAATGAGGCTAATTTGTGGCCTCATCGGTTGTCTTGTTCCTTGACTGGCAGCACAATAATGGGGCTCCTTGGGCTGTGTCTGTGTGCTGCAGGATTTGAAGTGTCATTGTCTTGTGAGACTTCTACAGAGTCCTCACTGTGGGAAAGGAATCAAAAAGCCAGTAGAGCAGAATAATCTAGACTCTGCAATATCCATTCTTTTGTTACTTAAAGGTGCCTTAATAGGGGAGCGCACTGTAGCTTGTGCTTCAGATGGCAAGAATAGTTGTGTGCAGAGCAAGGACCTAATTGAAGTGTGGTGGAATAATGGTGACAAGCTGACCTCTGCTTGCCAATACAGTGCTTTTGTTTCATTTAGTAATAAGTCTGCAAAAAAGGGCTGTGTAAGTTTGAAAAATATATAGGGCATGGAATTGTTCATGCAATCCCTGTTTAGCTGCATGGTGACTCTTCATTCTCTGATGGGGCATCGGCTCAAGCCAGTAGAAGTTCCCTGAGATTGTGGGATAAGCCAAAGTATGCTCCACTTACCCTTCTCAAATGAAGTCTTCTCACCAAGAAGAAGGGGCATTTTGGTGTAACATGTCTTATAAAAGCCAAATGTACCAAGGCAGAGAATTTGATGGCAAAGGTGTGTTCTCTGTATACGTGAGGAGAGCATTCCCTTGTCTTCTCTCCTCTCCCAATTTTGTAGTGCTATAGAGGACTTCAGTAAAAATCTGTGATGTACTGTTAGAAGAAAAACCTTTTATTTTAATTCGGTGTAATGATCCCATTTGATAACTCAGCCAGCTGCTGTGTAGTTTTAAGTTGTGTGTGTGCAAATTGTGTCACCATCTTGACAATGGTGAAGGCACTGATTTACCTGCGCCACGAGGCAAGTTGAAAGTGTTACAATAATTCTAGGAACAATTTCTCTCTAACTTTTTGCAAAGTCACTGGCTGCTCTTTTAAGCAGAGAAATAAGAACTTCACTTTAGGCTTTGATCTTGCCTATCAGCCCCCTTGCAATTTTTGTGAAAGAAATGAGGAGGTTTTGTAAACACTGATATAAAGTGAGAGCACTTGATGAGAATGCAGGTGCTGTACAAATCTAGGTGTGTTGCTTTTTGACCTTGCAGTCAAAGAACATGAGCACAGAAGACATCACAGGTGGAGAAACCTTGGGGCCATTGACTTTGCAGGGTAGGAGTTTCTGCGTTCCCTGTCTTGCACTTCTTGTCCTAACACTGTAGGGTGTTCCCAGAAGCAGGAGGCTGTTGTCTCTGTGTGTATTGAACTGACTGGTGCCTGCACGCAGAGATGCTGATACTCTTGCTCTTGTCCTGTTTTGCAGAAGGTATGAGCTGCATGAATAAAGATCATGGCTGTGCACACATCTGCAGAGAAACGCCCAAAGGAGGAGTTGCCTGTGAATGCCGACCAGGATTTGAACTGTCCAAGAACCAGAGGAGCTGCATTTGTATGCAACATTCTGCATATGCTTATGGTTTCCCAAAGTGAACAAATAGTGCTCTGTTTGCAGTGATATGGGATTTGGTATGTTGTAGCTAAACTGGGATGACACATCTGAATTACGGGCATTTGCATTAGAGTCAGTGGCTTTGCTGGCCACTACTATGCCGGTTGCTACACTATCTGTAGTCTGGGAGTTGCACCATCATCCATAATAACGTGAAGTTCAGCTCCACAAGAGATCTCTGCAGTGTTTGACAGGGCTCTCCAGGAAAAGGGCGTGTTAGGGAAGTGTATTGGATGATCAAATGGAGACAGAATTGCACACTGTCTTTCAAAGCTGCTGCAAGTACTTGTAAGATATAACGTATCTTTTCTTTCTAGTAACATGTAATCATGGAAATGGTGGCTGTCAACATACATGTGACGATGCTGATAATGGGCCTATTTGTGGGTGTCACCCCAAGTACATCATGCATGTGGATGGGAAAACCTGCCTGGGTCAGTATAGAGCAGAGGAAAGTGGTTTTCTGTTGATGACTAACTCTACAGTGATGTGACATTGCTGTGTGTGCATGATTAATGCTCTTCATAGTGGTATGCCTAGAAAGTTTCAAGGAATTCTAAACTAAGAAACCTGCTAGTGCATGTGTGAGTTGATTGTGTCTAGGCAAATTATGCTTCCCTGTATAAGTAGCTACTTAATACTGGTGCAGCCTGTAATTATCACTGGTCCCTCTGAAGCACAAAGCCTGTCAGTAACCAAAGAAGATTCCCTTCCTTCTAGGATATTTTAGGTTCAGTTTCTTGCATAGCATCAGCCAGAGTGTAACCAAGCAGTAGGTCTGTTAAAACTAGAACTCTGATTTCAATTAAAGTACCATTTTTGCAAAGCAGTTGTCCAGTAAAGAAAGCACTTGAGATTTATTGTCTGTTGATTGAAATCAAATGCTCAGGCATAATTGGCTGGTCCTTATATTAGTCCATGATTGATGATAATAGTATGCTCGTAACTGAACAGTTCATGAAAGTTCAATTAGTTCTTTCATCTTGTTGCTCTTTGCTACATCCATAGCACATCTTTGGTTTTGTTAGAGTAGTGAAGCAAATATCAGTTGTAAGGAAGCAACAAAAGCAAAGTATTATCATGTCTTTTACTGAAGGGTCTTCATGGTTTTCATTATTACTTCTTCTTTTTTTTTTTTTTTAATTTCTGCCTAGTCAGTTCTGACTGTTTTTGATAATCCAGCACACGATGTAGCAGCTTGAATGTGGGTATGTACTGGATATCAGAAAAGGCTTCTGGTCAAGGAACCTTACTCATTGGCTTTTTTCGTGTTCCTTACAGAAAGGGAAGAGGCTGCTGTTGAAGTTACTGAGGGAAACACCACAGCAGGAGCTGATGTGGACAAGAGGGTGAAGAGACGGTTGCTTATGGGTAAAAAAGTGTATCCAAAATAATATTGCTGTTTGCTGAAATCTTTTAGATTGAAGAATTGTTGATTTTTATTTCTATTTTTTTCATTTTTCTTTATTGCAACCATCCTAACTATGGGCTGAATTCTGCCTGAGATTCTTCACGTCCTTTTAAGGAAATATTATTCTATAACATATAAGAAACTATGTACATTGCTTGTGACAGTCAGTAAGAGGTGTCAGCAACTTGCCCTTGAAATACGATATGTTTCCATGGTTTTAATTTGTCATGGGAATGCAATACAACCTCTGCTGTGCTACAGTTTTAGCCAAGTGATTGTGAGGAAGCAGTGTTGTACCTGCTTCTCTTCAGCTGAAACATACGCTTCTGCATGGAAGAGAATTGAGCCCAGTGGTGGACTGCCTCTAGATGGACATGTTAGGGTACAAGGCTATCTTGCTATTCCTAGAGGTGTTTGCATCTGGCCCATAATGCCAGCCTCTGAGGGTCTGTCACTACTGAGAAAACACTGGCATGAGAAATAATCACTGTGGTCTCAGGGCAGCTTGGGTCAGTGGATGTCCACCTCTCAAAAGCCTGTATTCCAGGCAAAGTGATTTGCTGTGCTTATTGGCCTTTGCCACAGAAGTAGCATGGAGCATGAAGGTCTGAGGAAGAAACTGCCAAATGTGTAGGGCTAGATCTGGCCTCCTGAATCCATAGTTTGGTATCTGATTGAATAGCTGCGTTTCAACAAAATGGCATTTTTGTGGAAAGAGGCACTCTGTCTTCCTGTGGAGGTTGAAGACAGCCTCCCAATATTAAATGTGAGATGAGAGACTGGGAGGGAATAAACCAGAAAAGGTCTCAACATTTGAGAATAGGTATGCTTGATGCTGCAGAAAACTAGGGAACAGAGCTAGAAAAAGATGATTTCAAAAAGCAGACATAGAAAATGAAATTTGCAGCTCTCTGAATCAATATGTGCTGGGTAAAATGGCATTGTCCGGCCAGTGATAAGGTTATTAGACTGAGTGAGGTCGTTAGACTGACTGCGAGAGGATGAATGCCAAAGAGCGAGTTATTTCTGTGTAGTTGGAACTGTGTTTCTTCATGTGAAACATGTTTGCTGGATGTTTGCTAGAAAGATTTGGTGAGATCTAGACATAATTTTCATGGGGGAAGTTAGAGGAACGTTAGGTTGAGATGGCACCTGGTTTACAAGCCTGAAGGAATGCTCAGTGTGGATGTAATCCATCATGAGTGGCAGTGCAGGTAGCATTTTGAGGGTGTGCTGGGAGGGCCTTAAGAAAACTGGTTTAGGAGTTCTGCGTGTAACCAGAACTGTCTGAGTGTTGCTGGGAAGTGTGAGAGGATCAGCCAGGATTGAGCGTGGGCATAAGGAGGCAGACTGACAGGAACAGATTCATCATCAAGGAGCGGGTATTTGTGTTTTAAGGACGAGAATATCCAGAGACAATGTCTTAGTTTGTAGAATCTCTGCTAAACACTAGGCATAGCTGAGGCAGGGATTTTGCCAACGCATGTATTGACTAAATGTGGTTGAGTAGCAGTGTGCTGGGAGCTGTGTGTTGTATCGCATGATGTTTCTTGTTACCATTATGATATCCTTGAGCAAACTTCAGCTTTATCCTGTTGACTAGAAACGTGTGCAGTAAATAACGGTGGCTGTGATCGTACATGTAAAGATACATCAACTGGAGTTCACTGCAGCTGTCCTGTTGGATTCACGCTCCAGTTTGATGGGAAGACATGTAAAGGTAAGTTTTATACTCATGGAAACGTGTACCAACAGCTTGCTGTAAGGTATTCATCTCCACGTGAAGGTATTCACGTGTCCAGAGGAAAGCCAGTGTGTTTAATCTGACCGGAGAAAGGATTGCAGTCAGGGGTAGATGCACAGCTTCTATCACATAAGGTGCATCATGTGCAGAGAATCTTTGCAGCTCTGCCCTCCCACTCACCACTTGCACCTCTCCTGCCAAGATGGCCTCATTTTGCACAGATGAGGTTTGGTAGGAGGTAATAAGGGCTGTGGTGAAGTAGAGGGCAATACTGGGAGAGTTAAGTGTGTAGGTGCCAACAGTCCGATAGTCTGCTATTTTACCCACAGCCAGCTGGGTATAAGAACAGTTTGTAAGTAAACATCCGTGTGTAAACAGGAATGTGTGAGTAGAATTACCTATACTGGTCCACGCAACTCTAATGAGAGTACTTGAAAGGAGCGAAGAGGCATTTAGGTTGTATATTAGAATACATTTTGCAGTAATTGGATGTTAAGACTGTTCTGCTAGGCAAAAATTATGGAATCTCCATGCCTGAGTAAGTATTAGATGAAGAACTCATTCTAATATTGGGTTGAAAAGGACAGGGTAGCTCAGCAGGGCTTAGGAAGAGGAATTGGAGAGGATGTTTAAAAAAAGCTGAAATCTGCTAGAGACCACTTAAGTCAAAGTGTTTCCAAACAAATCTTTTGTGAATACCTGTATGCAAATGTAAATGACAATATGTTAAATGAAAGCAAGTAACACTGTCATGGGGCTGAATGGGCCTGATAATTCTGAAGAGCTGGATCTGATTTTCCTTGAAGTTTGTAGTAGTCTTGCTGGATTTTGTTTCTGGGCTTCTCTAACCAATTGGATGTGACTGTTTGCTGGACCTGGCAGTGAAAGTCTGTTTAATGTACTGTGTTTATTTGCTGAAGCACTTTTTTTTTTTTTTTTTTTTTTTGTTACAGATATTGATGAATGCCAGTCCAATAATGGAGGCTGTGATCACTTCTGTAAAAACACTGTTGGCAGTTTTGACTGCAGCTGCAGAAAAGGATTTAAATTATTAACAGATGAGAAGTCTTGTCAAGGTATGTGCACTGGAGAGGCAATAGGAGTAGAACAAATCAGCGTGGCTTGGACATCTACTACAATGATGAAGTGATAATGGGCTCCAGAAAAAATTCCATGCCTCAGTTTTGGGTTTTTTCTTTCTGAAACAGCTGTTGAGTTAATACAGTTGGCTTGGTACTATTATTGGAGGTATGTTTAATGGCACAGTGAACTATTATCTGGAAGCAACAGAGATAGCATCATATTCAAAATCTCCTTATGAGGATAATTCTCCCCCTACTTTCTATTATTGATCTTAAAATAATTTACAGGGAAAAAGAGACAGTATCTATTTGTCCATCTTACTGACTAGTTCACCATTGCAGTAAAATTATTTTTTCTTAATGGGACATTTAGATGCTGTGAGTTCATTATTTAAAGAAAAACATGTGATCTATGAAATTATAGGCCTGTAGACAGATTGGAATCACTATTCCCTAAAGCATCATAGAACATTTGATTTTTAGGATGACATGGATTTCTCCTGTGAGACTTAGAAAGCATGTTTGCTTTTCTGTATAATGGTTTGTACATATGTAGAGAGTTAGCAATCCTGTTTAAGATGCTTAAATACATTAAAATGTAAAGATCAAAATGGTTTGTGGTTCTGGAAAAGCTCTACAGTATGAAACAATGTAAAGCCAATCAGCCCACTGGGGAGGTGAATAATTCCATTTCCTAGACAACCAGCTGACATTAACAATGAATTTCAGAAATCTGACCTGACCAACAGAAAATTATTTTCACCTGTTTTTTTGGTGCATTCTTATGCTTTTTAAATCAGACAAAGAAGGACAACTATTTATGTGAACAAACTTACAATAAAAACATAGATTTTCAGCACAGTTTGTGGGTTTTTAATGGAATATGTTTATCAATGTATTTTAAAGACTTACATCTCCCTTCTGTCCCCATTACTTCTGTTACTTTCCCTAGCTTGTTTCAAAAGTGGTATCTGGAATCATGATAAAGCCTGGCAAAATGAATGATGTAATGTCAGTGATATTGGTGTTAACTTTTCTGTGACTTGCAACATTCTTACATGGCATGCATAATGTACTAGCACAGAAGTTTTTGGTGCTTTTGATGGTATAATAAACATTCAGGGCCTTAAAGTGGTGGAAATTTTACCATTTTGCCATTCAATCCACTGAGATCATGATTAAGCTATTATACTAACTGTGCTTTACAAAGATGTGTGCAAAGTGATTGTAATGCCAAGGAGAACTTTCATAGGAGAAAAACAGGTCTCTCAGCAATTTTAGAGACAGACATTGAAGTCAAAATAGACAGTATAGTGGATCTGTAGAAAAATTTACCAAATCATTCCAGTCATCTGTCTTCAGGTGTATCTCAGAAAAGATGATGATTTTCAGCAGACTTAAATCAGGCACTGCAGATTCATATAGAGTTAAAAATGTGGCCTTTTCTTTCATTTATGGGGAAAAAAACAAAGACCATACTTTATTTTGTAAATCTATCTCTGCAGACCTCATGTAGACATTTCTTAATGGAATAAGAGTTCTGTCAGCGTTTCTTTTCTCCCATAAAAGGTAAACAGTTTATTTTAAATGTAATAATTTAAACATAATTGTTAAAAAGGAAGTAGCAGTTTTCATGTTTGCCAAGAAAACACTTGTTTGGCAAACTAATTGTTCTTTTAACAATTGTCATTTCGTTATGTTACATTGCTTTCTTTAAAACGATTTGCTTAGTTTACATAAATCTGCACATCTCTGTGTCCAGCTTCGTTAGCTCATCAGCGTTCCCTTGTTAGGCTGAAAGATACTGATGTATCCCTTTAAAACTTGCAGACGTTGATGAATGCTCTTTTGAACGGACGTGCGACCACACGTGCATCAATCATCCAGGCACCTTTGAGTGTACTTGTAACAAAGGCTATGCTCTCTACGGCTTCACACATTGCGGAGGTGAGTTATAAAAAGACACTACAGGCCATGCTGATAGCATGCTGTTGCTGCAGGTCTAATTAGTGTCTGTGCAAGACACAAGCCTACTTATAAACAGGAGTTGTATGGAGTAAATCTTACTGTTATCTGTGATAAGGAGACACAGCAAAAGTAGAAAGTAATCCGGCTCATTTCTGTCTTTGCTCAAATGATTTTCCCTTCCCACTTTGCATCCAGAAAGTACCTGTAACTATTAGAACAAACCGATGCATTTTGCACCTGGATATGAAAGCCATAATTTGATAGAATTTGATAGAATTTTCACATACAGAAGTCTCATTGGCTTCAATGAAAAGTCAGTGGATTAGGACTTAAAGAACAGGAAGCTCTGGATAGCTAAGAAAATTATGGTTTTGCAGGTTGCCCTTGTGCATATGTCAGATCCTTATGTGATGTGGATTAGAATTTAGCTGATTTAGTACCACTGATTTACATTGGCCAAGATTAATACTCTTAAATCTTTTCTGTCTTTCCTACACAAGAACAGTTCAAGGAAAGATAAAAAGATCTTCACACAACCTCATTGTGTCATGTGAATTTTTCTGTGATGAATTTCCAGAATTACACGAGGAAACATGAATAACTGGACACTAAATGAAATTAAACCTGTTTTATATAAGCTTTAGCCAAGACTTTACTGACTCTCCACATGCTTACTTAATTCTGAGTAAGACCTGTTTATTTCTGAGGAAGAATAAGCACACTTGAACTTGGAGATAACAATTCAGACATGTCTGTGTGCCTGATCTGTTCTAACCTCTGCCTCTAGAAAGCCTGCAAAGATGATTACATCACTGTGTTTTATCCTGATGAACAGAGAATCCTGTCTCGACAAGGAGTAACACTGTTGATGTGTTCTACTTGATAAAAAGTCTGTTCTCATGAATTCCTCTTCATTAATTCAATTTCTTCACACTGCTGTGCAGAAGGTGTTAGTCCTTGTACCATAGTAAGTCCTCCATTTACTGGCAATCACAGGCTGTGTCAAAGCTGGTGGGGATACTGGGTATACAGTTCTGACCTGTGATTCTGTGACCTATATGGAAGAAGTCAGTAAGTGCTGGAGATAATAGGTTGCTGTTGCAGACAGCATCCTAACTAAAGGTCAATGAAAACCAAAGATCTGGGCCAATTTTACGGTATCTTAGGCAGCAGTCTGAGGTGTTTCCTTCTTTCTCCATTATTCCTCTACTGCTCATTCCTACCCATGTTGTCTCAGTTCTGTTAAGTAGCATGCTTTTCCCCAGATACCAGCTCAGTTTTGTAACCTGTTTCACAGTGTTTTCTACCAAATTGTTACCTATCTAGAGGGGGGAGAAAATCATTGGGGAGAGCAGTGGCAAGAACTTATTGTTACCATTGAGAAAAGTGTACGTAGAAGCGAGTACCCTCAGTTGCACAAACTTTCTTGATGGCAGCTTTCTAGGTTTATGTGTAATTGCCATAAAGCTGCTGGAAACAAGTGAAGTGGTTATCAGGGTGGATCTGAGAAGCAGAGACACAAAACTTTGCACTTCCCTTTGTTGTAATGAATGAGATTCCTGTCAGCCCATTTCTCCAGCCAGTCAAGGTCCCTCTGAATAGTGGCACAACCATCTGGTGTATCAGCCACTCCTCCCAGTTTTGTATCATCTGTGAACTTGCTGAGGGTGAACTCTTGTCCCATCATCCAGGTTTAATGAAGAGGATGAATAGTATTGGCCCCAGTACTGACCCTTGGGCTACATCACTGGTGAATGGTATATTCAGCATCAGCAAGCAAGTTTGCACCAAAAGCAGTATGTTATGTTGTCAGTAGTTTCTCCTCCTGTTGGCATTTATTGGGTGGGGGAAGGCCCTGAAATTGGATAATTGACCAAAAAGTACAATGGTGATACAATGGTATTATTTGCTCACATGGAGTCAAATAGTGTCCCACAGCAGTTGTATCTATCTGAGCGCTTTGGAGGAATGATCAGCATGAATCCTTCCACTGTTATCTGTCGTTATTCCAAATTAGAAATACTCCTTAACCAGACACAGTGCAATGCAGACTTGGTTTGATCTCCTT
The DNA here is from genome assembly GCA_033124195.1 of Coracias cyanogaster. Taxonomy (NCBI): domain Eukaryota; kingdom Metazoa; phylum Chordata; class Aves; order Coraciiformes; family Coraciidae; genus Coracias; species Coracias cyanogaster. The sequence continues at coordinate 17,189 of JAVSBS010001784.1, forward strand.
TTCTTTGAGGTAATTTGTTGTCATATTGCTGAAGCTGGATTTTTTTTTAATTATGTGGTTTAAGGACGTGTGTAACTTCTTCCCGCTGACATTTGATCAATTTTGACATTTACCAAAGTATTTCTGTGAAAGTGAAAGTATTTCAAGGTGGATGTCCAGATGGCATTCCTAAAATCTTTTCCGAACCCTACTAAGCAGTATTTGTATACACATTTGCCTAGTGGAGTTAGAGTACAGAACTTTGGTGAGAGTAACCTTTAAAAAGTATTTTTACCTTTCTTCTGTAGATATTAATGAATGTAGCATCAACAATGGTGGTTGCCAACAGCTGTGTGTGAACACGCTGGGAGACTATGAATGCCTGTGTCACTCTAACTACAAATTACACTGGAATAGAAAGGATTGCGTTGGTAAGGTGCCTCATAAATACATTTCTGCTCCTGATGTGTCTAATGGCCGTGTGGTTATAATCAAATCTGAAAATCTTGATCTGTTGAGTTGTGGTGTGATTCATCATTCCTGGTATTCCGCTTTACTTTTTAGTGAAGCATGATGGTACTGACGTTGAAACTAGTAAAAACAAGCAAAACCCACCCCCGCAAAACAGGAGATACTTTGAGGAATTTTGATGCTTTCTTTCCTATGCTTTTATGTAGCTCATTTTTCTGTTTCCTTTTGTTTCTCTGCATGAGAAGGTTTGCTGATGATAGCTTTACCTGAAAGGAGATTACTTACATAGTGTGATCTTCCAGTGATTTGATTGTGTTTTGATTTTTTTTTTCTAAACAGCATATTAATTGTATGGGTGCTCTCGGGTATCAGATACAAAAGCAGCTGCATGCCAGTTTATGAGCAGAGTGTATGTAGATGTTTTACCTCTGTGAGTATTTGTTTTATCCTATTTAGAGACGAAAGGTCCCTTGCTTGATATGTCACCCAAGGTATTGCTGCACTGCATTAAGAGTGGTGAGAGCGATAGATGTTTTTTAAGCTGCTCTTCGGATGTCCAGGTGTTTTCTGGTAAGTCAAGCCCCCAAAAAAGGCACATGATTCTGTAGAGAGTGTGAGAGTAGCAAACCTCCTAACTCTCATGGAAGCCCCAAGAAATAGACAATTAACAGGAACCTTTCCTCTTTCAGTATAGATAATAAAGACCTATATCCCTGACAGTGTCCCAAGAAAGCCTCCCTTTCCTTGTCTTTTATAACCACTCCACCCTCAGATTCCCTTCTCATGACGACTGTTTGAAGCTGGGAGGACAGGACAGAATTCTCTGTGCTCCCTGGGCCATTCCTTAATTGGCCCTGAGAGCCACTGCTGAATGGGGTGAAGGCATTCCAGCCCTGCGTGGGGTCTGAGATCTTGCCTGCACAGCCCCTCCGCCCCACAGGACACAGCACGCAGACTCGGCCAGCTCCTGCGGGACAGATGCTGCTTTTCTTCCTGAACCCTTTAAATTAGTTAGGAAGAGACAAGCTCTAATGTAGAGTAACTGATGAACAACATTGTTGAAAAATGTGAAGGTGATGTTGCCGATCAACAAATTTTAAATGTCTTTTATACTACAGGAGCCTTCGGTCTGTGCACAGTGCCCGTGTCTTTACTGTCTGTCTGTCTATATGGTCTGTCTGTTAGGAACACAAGATGCCTACACCCTCACCTGTGGCAGGTCATCTCAGCTTAAGAAAAAGCAGCAAAATACAAATGCATCCAGCTGCCTGGGTAATCACTGGATTTACTCTTGCGTGATTTGTCTGGTTTCTTTTAATAGATAACTGTGAAATAAGGGTCTTTCTGTTGACTTTCTATTTTCCCTCTCCATTATACTGCCTCTGTTTTTTTCTTCCTCTTCCTCGTCATTGCAGTTCATGATTACAGCAGGAAATCCCCTTTGTACTGCTTCTTCAGCATCACTCAAACTAAGACTTAAAAATTAGGAAAGATAAAAACATCAGTAGTGAAAAAAACTAAGTGAGGAGGGTCATGCCTTTTTTTAGATGTCCAAACTGGATGGTGTTGGCAAGATACAGATGGAGCTGTTGGACAGCAAAGTTTAGAAAGCACTTAAACCTAAACAGATAAGAGGTGCTATTTTACATAGACATAAACTACTTTCTGAATGGGTTTGGAGAATCTTCTTTGATTTCAGCTAACCTTTACTTGATTTACCCAATAGCAGAGCTGGACTAGATATCTTTTTTTTTTTTTTAATTTAAATAAAATCTGTCATACTTTGTTCCAATTCCCGTTGTGGACCAGCTTTGCAGCAAGAGTAAACTGGCATCTCTTTTGGTTTTCTGTGATGACTGCTGTTTCACTTTATATAAGCATATTTTTTTATGTCATCATTATGATGTGACATTAGGGTTATTTAAATTTTCTATTTTTTAAAAAAATAACATGCTATTATTTCTTTCTGAAGATTCTTCAGCCATCAAGATAAGCGTAACCTTTAAATTAAATGAAGGAAAATGTAGTTTGAAAAAGACTGAGATGTTTCAAGAAGGTCTGGAACAGATGATACCAGGTATGAATATAAAAATGCAGGTAAGCAGGTTAGAGCCATAGCTCAGGGGTTAAGTGCTTTCCTGATATGAAGTGCATCATAAACAAAGCATAGAGCACTGCAACCTTTTTGATCTCATGAATCACACTCCTTCCCAGCCATGATTCTTGCAATAGTTATTTCAGATGACAGGACTTCGCTGTAACAACCATAGTCTTGCTAGGAAGGTCATTCTCCTTTTTAATTTGTAACATTGCCAATAAATTATCAGCAAATTCAACCATTCTTTTAATTATTTTGATTTCTTCCTTTCATTTATCTCTCTCTCTCTTCTTTCTGTTCTTTCCTTTCTCACCTGCTCATTACTCTTTGATGCCTCAGTGAAGAATCTCCCTGCCTTTTATGCTGACTTTGTTGCCAACGGGTTATTCCTCTTTTCTCTTTTCTTCCTTTTATACTTCAGCAGCCCCAGATGGGTCATCTCTTCCATCTGTGCCAAGGCAGAAAGTATAGCCTGGGAATTTACAAAGTCAGCAGAAAATAAGGAGTATATTTCAAAAACAGGAAAAAAAAAAAAAGAAAAAGAGCTAGGGGAAGAAGTCACTAAACAATATGATGAATCAGCATGTCAGTTTGTTTGTCCTTAGGAAGAGCAACTGAGAAACCACACTAGATGCTGAGCAAAGAGTTATATACTCCAGAACCAAAGCTTTTTCTGGGTGTTTTCTTGAACTAAATTCTATTTCCATGTTGAAGCCTTTAAAATGGTCTCCAAACGTCCTGTATATGCAGCCCCTACTTAAGTTAAGCACCATTTTAAGATAACATGTTTTTTACGTGCTTCATATGACTAAAAAACTTCTTCCCTTGAGTAACCTGCCTGATGCAGGCAGTGTCATGGGCTTAAGATGCTTTGTATAGTATGAAGGCAATTCATCAGAACCTGTGAGCAAAACGCAGGGGAAGCAGGCTGAGCACTGCAGCCAGGCTCTCACCCTAGCAGTGAATTGTGCCTCAGCCCTGCTGCAGTGCCAGAGTCTCAGCCCAACAGTACATCTGTAGGTGCACTGGACTTGTGATTCTATGTCAGGGTGTACCAGTAGAGCAACTGGCCAAACTGTTTACTGGCATGTGGAGTTAATAATTTGCTCCTCTTTAACTTTCATGACAACATATGCACTGAGCACTAGTGAATGTTCAATAACATAGCTGGCCAAGCTTTTGCTTCCTTTAATTTTCTTCATACAGAGACACATAATTCAGTAATGGAGAGCTTCCACTATGTAAACCTAACATGCAGCTCTGGCAAGAAACATCATGGAGCCTTCAGCAGACTGACAGGAACTAGAGAAATTTTTATCACTGTGGACTTTGAGCTTGAAACAAGCCGAAAGGAGGTGACAGGTTGGTTGGAAAATAATCCAAGGTGCGGTTTGAAGCTTCTTGCTGTTTGCTTCTTTATTTCTGTATTTTTCATTTCTATCTGTATGCAAAATGATAATAAAAAGTATCTCCTGTTTTGAAAACTAATTTTACTGCTTCAAAAAGAGTGAGGGATGGGGATAGTTTGAAACTTCAAAGAGCTGCATGTGGATTAAAGTCTTGTGGTCTGACTGAATTTTCTTCTAGCCTGATGGTGTTGTCCTTAAGGATTTCAGACTTGTTCACTGAAGTTGCTTTCTCAGTGATTTGCCTTGGTTGTTCTTTTGAATTGGGTGGATTTTTGTGCATGACCACTTATAGCAGCTTTCGCCCTTGATACTTTAGACACGTGTGATGTGCGCTGTGCTCGGAAAAAGACTGAAAAGAGGTTCCGTAAAACCATTCGAACCTTACGGAAAACAGTCAGCAGGGACCAGTTCCGCGTTCGTGTCTCTGGCGTGGACCACGAAGTGGCCAGAAAGTCTCTCAAGCTACCAGAGACACAGCAATCTTGTGGCATAGGACAGATGCATGTGGGTAACAGATGTGGTGAGTAAATCTAAATCAGGAACAAATCATCACAGGTGTTTTACTGTTGTACTCGGGTCTGGTGAGTTTGTGGGGATCGTGGGATGCTTGTCCAGGAGAGAGGAGAGCTGTGTATGAAGAAGTAGGGGTTACTGTTTGTGCGACTGGGTTGTGCTCCTCTATCTATTTATTGTTGTAAATTGCTGTGTTATGCAATAGAATAAGGGCTTAGTGCATTGCACTTTTTTGTAGTTGATGCACAGCCTACAATAAGTTCAAAGGTAGAAAACACAGGAGTAACATCAGGCACCAATGGCCTTGATGTCACCAGTGTTGTTTTTACGACTACAATTAATATTCAGTGGGACACTGTGTTTCTGAACTGGTGAGAGTTTCATCTGTCCCTTATTCCAAATAAAAGACTGATGAGAATTTGATACAGTCACATTCTCTTTGCTGACTAAGGTCAGAGTCCCAGAGAATCTTCCTGACAGTTACAAATTCATGGAGAATAGGCCAGTACCAAGAAAAATCTTAATTATTGTGGCACTGGAGGGCACCACCATAATGCAACCTATAACAAATGCTTCCAAAGCACGAAAGTTAAGGAGAGGGGTCAGATGTTATTTTAATAGGGGCCTAACCACCACAGCAGCTAATTCAGTCAGTATAGGGTAGGCAGTTTGTAGGTGGTTATGTGAATCAGCAAACCTTTAAAATGCATATCAGACTGAATTACTACGTCTTCCAGCAGCAATCCATTTGGCTTCAGAAGAGATTTTTCCAATCTAGTTTTGCTAATTCTGGAAAAACTCCAGTTCATAGAATAGAAAAATGAATTGGTGTTGTCTAAAACATCTGTGCAAGCAAGCAGATTAGGGAATTACTCAATTATTCAGGAGTTCTGTCAGAAAAAGACGTAAGTTATCTTTTTTCCTTTTTTTTTTCTTTTGTAACATTGTAATACGTCTGGAAAACTTTGAAAGTTCACCAAGATGAGTTTACAGGGATGTTCTCAAGCTGTTGTGTGGAATGCTTGCAGAAAGCTTGGAAAAAGTCTTAGTCCATTGTACAGAGCACAGTATGGTTTTCCAGCCATTTGTGATTTCATCTGGAAAAAGTAGGATTTTGTAAGCTGGAACTACTGCAGGTAGAGAAAGCAACATGAGTTACAGTTAGGCATTAGAACAAAAAAGAAACAGTATTTTGGATTATTATTTATTTTTTCTTAGTTAGCTGCAGAACCAGTTTAATTTCTCCTTACAAATGAGAAGCTTACATGACATTTCTGTGCTAGTTCAGAGAGAAAGGGGGCTTTTGGAGAATGCCTGGAAAACTCTTCAGTATGGTAGAGCACAAATAACCTGTCCATGGTTAAAACAGAGACTTTGAGCATATGAAGACAAATGTTTTGAAGAATAGCTTGTAAAAGTCAAGCTTCTTCTGTTGCTGAATTTGTGCCACAGTTTGCTCTGGGCATCATAACTGCTGTGAGCAGCGGACTGAGTAAGAGATGATTCCCTGCGCGTCTTGTGCCTTATGGTTTAATTTTCTTGTGCCTAAAAACATGCAGTCACTATAGGATTGCTTTCTTCAACTGAAGTATTGAGACAATATCCTTGCATGGATTTGCTGTGATCAAACAGGAGGTGGAACCGGCACCACAGCCTTTTTCCTGTGTGGATCCTAAAAAAGTCTCTCTCTTCCACTTGGATGTTCCCCATATATTTACATGAAATGTGCAGAAACTCAGTATCCTTGAAACCTCTGTGCATCCTTTGTCAGATTGCTGGAAGTTGGACAGAAAGTTCACTGTTGCTGAGAGGACATGAAAGTACACACAGAGGCAGTGTTGTTACATACGCCTCATTTCCTTAGAAAAAGCTGATTGTCCCCGTGTGTATGGTAGAGGCAGCACTGGGCAGCTGCTGTTGCTGCTTTGACTGCCGGTCAGAAGGAGCTAAGAAACAGATGGGGAGAACAGAATGGAGTGGGATGAGTGTGGAAGAAGAGGAAGAAGCTAGCTCAGGGATGTGTGTGAGAGAGTGGGGTTTTTTTGTTTTGTTGTGATCTCATTGTTTTGCAGAGCTTCTGGACAGGCTTGGGGCTCTACTTTTCTAACATGTTAATGATTCTGGGGGGAAAGTGACTCAACAGCAAGAGAAACCAGATCAGCAGGTGGATTCAGTGCAGGTGGGGAATGTGGTCTCCGGACCACTGGCAAAGGGATTTTGCTCAGTCTGACCAGAGGAGCAGGAAGCGGTGAGGGAACAAAATACATCTTTGAAGTCTTCCATGATGCAGATAGTGAGTGAAGTGCAGGTTTCAGTTCATTGTTTCCAAAAACATTTTTTAAAACAAAATACTTGGAGTATGGCTAGGTTAGATACAGTTTTATTGATTCAGATAGTCTTTAACATACAGTCCTGTTTGGGATTTTCTGATGCTTTAGAGGTCAAGTCTTGGTTTGTCTATCTTGTCATGTGCAAGCTCTATATCAGTGAGTAAGCATGTTTAGCATTGGCTCACATTGATTTCATTCCATGAGATCCTCTGAATGACTTCCAAGGAGCAACCAGCAATAGGTCTCTACTAATGTATATCACAGGAAATGCATATAGCAAAATAGAACCTTCATTAATCTTCCCAGAGATCTGGATTCTCCTAGCAGGAGTGTGATCTTTCCATGCTGAAGTAAATGTTATGGTAAAAACAATATATCTGAATGAACCATCCATCTGAGGATGGTGGAAATGCTACGTACTTCTTTGAGAGAATATTTGTCTTGGGGAGAGCACAGTTTCTTTCTCTAACCTGGCTACAAGTATTCAGTTTCCATCATGGGCTAGACTTTAGTCTTTAGACAGATTTAACAGCCAAAGACCAACTGTTTAAATGCTTGCAATTCCTTATCAGAAACTGATTTACCACTACCTCCACATTGAAAGAGAAATTGTTAATATCTGTTTGGACAATTTTGTGCTTAGGCACTTCCCACTGGGGGAGAAACAACAAGCATTTTAGCTGCTTCCCCACTGCTTAAAACTGTCATACCTTGATCACATCCCATGGAGTTGAAAGTACACCTTGCCTGTTACATTTGGTACTTTTTATCTTGGATATACCAATACTTTAAGAAACAGGAGGCGGCAATGAAAAGTACGATCCCCTGGAATTGCAGCGTAGAAGGACAGGTGAGCGTACTTTTGCTGTACAGTTGTTGCAGGTGGATTCATCCAAAGAACTGTTACCTCAGAGAACAGTCAACATGAGCAACACTGGCATAGACACTGCTCTGATGTAAATGCTGGGCAGCTTTATCATGTGTGGAAGGTGTTGATTTATTTCATCGCTCAGCATTCAGCAGTTTTGTCCCTGTATTTTAGGGGATGCAAATAAAATACACTTAATTTAAAATGATTTTCCACATCCCAGAGTTTAGATGTGGTACAATACTGGCATTATAAAAGCATGAGAGAGATTTAAAGAGAAAAGTAAAGTGCTGCCTGCCTTTGCAACTGTTACAATTAATAGTTGTGTTACACAACAAAGAACTATGTTGCAATTTTATAAAAACCTGACAAGAAGAAATGAATTATCAAATGGGAGACAGGGTGATATTTTTCCACTAATGTGCTTGCTCTGACAATCATAGGTTTAAGACATAAGTCCTTTAGGATGCCAAGCCTTGTCGTGTGACCTAAATATGTGAACTGCTAAAACACAATAACTCAAAGGGTGCTGCTTCAGAATCAATTGGAATCAGTTGGTGATTTTCCTTATAAAGTCAAGGCATCATTCTTAAGAAAATGGTGAATTGGTGGATCATGACCCCCTTTATGAGGTTCACCTTCTTAGCCGCTGAGATACTACAGCATTTGTCTATAGGAGCAAATGCTCAAAGGCTAACTTGTTGAAAAGAGAGGAAGAGCCTTTAAATGTCTTTGTAACTGTTAATCCTGGTCCCTGTGGGCCCCTGTCTTCCTCCCCCCACTTTTCTTCTTGTTTTTGCATCAGAAAAGCTTTCACTTTTTTTTTTAAACAGCTGCATGAGACTCAAGAGGAGGTTTTTAATGGGTATTGAAGACAAAGATAGTGGCTGCAGAAATGAAGTCTGCTAAAGGCAATTGGTTCTTTTGTTCATTTGGAGAAAAACAGTCAGGTTTCTGAAAAAAGAGCAAAGCCAGCCACAGGAATTCTGATTTAATGTCATTATTTGCAAATCTTCAGATCTTGTTTCTACTGGGTATTTCCCATGTGTCAGGTGGGACCATGCAGTTTCTAGTTTTGTGAAATGATGCTCAACGTTTTCTGTTTTCTTTTAAGCAAATGACAGGAAAAGTTTGAACTCCTGGGGTTGTATCTTGGTTGTTGTTTGTTGGTTTGTATTTTTGAGTTTATTTTTTAGAGAGGGTTCTTTTGTGTCATCCTAATTTCCTACACAGTCCTGTGGATTTCCATGGGATGATTTCTGTGTTGACAATGTCCCTATAATTAATGTTACTGTAATCAAACCTAACACCAAGTCTGTTTGTTATGCTAAATTGGGCCCTGGTGAGTGCTGTGAGCTTCTAAACAGGCTTTCGTCACCATCCCTGCTCTATGCTCCAGCAGGGTTAGATGAGTGACCTGTGTTTGGAACATTTCTAGATGGAAGATAGGGAGGAACTGGGAGCAGTCTGCAGGGAATGTTATTTATGGATCAAGTTGTCTGGACACTTGTACTACTTTGAAAAGCTTGCTTTGATGTAATCATGTGAAGAGACAGATACATGAGGCATTAAAGCTTGGCCATCACTTGTGGAGTGATTTTAATATTTGCATTGAATAATGGGTATTCGTTAGACTGTAAATAGCTAAATCTGTATCTGGATTAACCTCTTTTCTTGTATGCATGTAGGATCTCTTAAGGCTTGAAGTGTTTGATGTGTCTCAGAAGTCATAGTAGGGAAAAGATAGGGTTATGCATTTTTCTAGGCAGTGCAATATTAAACTTAATTTTCCCAGTCCCTGTATTTTATGTATTTTATAAACTTAATCTAGACTTCCTTGTTTTTTTAAAATCTCTTTGCTTTCAAGTTGATCATGGATGCTTAACACCATTGAGAATAAGGCTCATTTTTGCCTGTAGTAACATAGATACAAATATGCATGGAGTACCACTATAAGGCTGTCCATCTAGGCCTAGTCTCTCCAGTTCCAGGAGGCATACCACATATGCTACTTCATAAACCAGTGACCTCCATTGCAAAAGCAACTAGTGTTCCCCTCGCCTGCTCTGTTTTGGAGGGCCACTCCACTCTGACAATGATGCGATTTCTGAGCAGAGAGTGGCCAGCTAGGGTGGTGGTGTCCTGTGAACCCAAGCCCCATGGACACACAGAACAAGCCCAATAATTGTCCATCTGGATTCCTCTGTCAGACTGGCTTCTCTCCAGCAAGATATGGTTGCCCGAGCAGATATTTTTAAGCAATTGTTCACACTGAAAGAGCAAGATAGTCATTACATGGATTTTTCTCCATCGTGGGCCAGCCTGTTCTCTGTCCTCTCACTTGATGTAATATTTCCACATAAGTAGTGGGTTTGACTCTTGCCTGGGACAGGTTTCCTCTGAGCTCTGTTAGCCAACCTACTGTTATGCTGACCTCAGAGAAAGTTCAGGAAACCTGAATATAATTTTAAGGTTGAATTTGTGTGATTTTACATGTGTCAATATACAGTAGCATTCTGTTCAAAGCAAAACCAAAACACCATCACACACAGAATGCAAAAAAAATCAACCACCCCAAACTTGACATGTTGTTAAAATGAAGGGGAAAAGACAGGTTAAGAGGAGATAGCAGAGAGCGGATAGTCTAGTGAGGCCATTTGGAGCACTGATTTTTTGAGGGAAGATTTGCACTGGTCTTTCTATTGCTTCTATGTTTCTGAAGTCAGTACCTGCTTCTCAAAATCACCTTTACTAACCTTGACTGTCTTTCCTTGTCATGGAATTATAAATGTTGCTCTTTCCTTACCCTATTAGGAATGCTGCAATGAAAGCCTTATTTCATTCATGTTTGTTGAGTTGCACAAAGAGTAGAGAGATGAGTGTTCTGTAGGAATGTTTATGAAATGAAGAAAGGCTTGAATAGTATGGGAGCAAATGAATGTGCATCCTTATGAGAGCAGAAGTGATATGTAGTGAAGAAAATTAGAACCAAGAGCTAGGACTTCCTCATTAACTTTCATCGATAAGCTGCAGAGCATTTCTTAACCTGCTATAATTTATTTTTAAACTAAGGAGGAACACTCACAATTCCACTCAGTGTATCAGTCATAAACAAAACTCTTCATCATTGATCATGACCGGTAGTTAATGCCCTGCTTGTTGTTAGTCATATATCCTGAAATGAAGCCAAGGCCAATTTAACTTCCTAACAAAACAGCTATTCACTAAGTGATTTATTGGAGCTATAAACTAAAACTAACAGTTTATTATCATAACAGGTCTTTAAAAGGACAGAATTTTTCAGCACAGCTGAACAACTGCAACAGTGTTTTGTGCCTTTCCAGAGCAGGGTAATTATTAAATGCTGGCACTGAAGCCAGTTCTTTTGTGAAAAGTTTGAAAAACAGAATTTTTCAGAGGTTCCTATACATTTTGCTGGGCTTCTTAGATAATACTGAAGTATGTTTAAGTAAATCAGTCAGATTTAGTGTTGCCTGTGCACCATGCAGAACACAGCAATCCAGTGCACAGATAATCATTATCCAAGGTCCAGTATCAGAGGAATAGCAAGAATATTTCTGCTTTAAAAGTATTTGAGGCACACATAATGTTTAGTGAATTTGTACAATTACTTGTTGCACTTAATACATTGCATTTATTAAGTTCTTTGTGTTGCCAACATTCAGTTCTGAAATCCCAGCTCTCACTTCCCGTGTAGAGAGGAGAGCAGTTTCACCATGGGGTTTCAGATCCTGTGCAGGCTCACTAGCACACCTTCATGTATAACGTACAGGTTGAAGCAAGTGTGTCCTTCCTCTTCTAGATCAGTGCTCACCGGGTGAATATTCTCCTGATGGCTTCAAACCCTGTCTGCCCTGTCCCCTTGGAATGTACCAGCCCGAAGCTGGGAGAGTGTCCTGCTTTCCCTGTGGAGGAGGTCTAACAACAAGACACAGCAGTTCATCTTTATTTCAGGACTGCGAAACCAAAGGTAAAGTCAAGGTTTATTTGATGAACTGTGTTGCTCTGAGGCAAAAGTAACTGCTGCTGCTATAAGTGGGGCATTCAAGGAAGGATCATTCTCCTTTCAAGAATCTCTCCTTCCAGGGGTCTTTATAGGTGGTTGGCCTGACTGCAAGGAAAGTTACTAAAGCCTAAATTCTTTGTATAACTGATTTTTGTAGAAGACTTGAGAAGGTGTTGGGAGATACATGGAAATTGTTCAGTGAAGCTGTTGATCTGTGGAGAGTCATATAAAGAGCAGCAGGGGAAAAAACAAAGTCTCAAGAAAACGAAAAATCAATATGAAAATGCCTTAATGTCATTTTGGGGTTTGAGCACAGCAGCAAAATGAAAATGTGAAGGAGGGAATCCTGGAAGACAGTAAGAAAATAGTTTCTTCATGTTCATAATGAGAAACTGGCTTGGATGCCTTTGGGGTATGCCTAAAAAGTTAGCATTCATCTTAACCCTGCAGTACCTCAGTCCTGTGAATGTGATCACAGTGCAGCTGACATGCAATCAGGTCTGCAGGCTTTCCTCGCAGGAGTGAGAATCAGGTGGAGATCATATATTTAAAAATGAAGGAATTTCGTTACTATCTTGGTTATCTAAAAGGTAAAAAGCTGAAAAACAGCTATGAAGTTGTCTTTGAAAATGCTCATAAAAATAAGTGCCCATGGAGAGAGATGAAATGTTCATCAGTGTAATGGTTTGCTCAATGTCTTAAGGCATGGGTGAAAGAACATCAGTTATATCAAAATCACCTGAAGAAAAAGTGTTAATAGAAAATCTACTGCTGTGGAGTAGAAATAAGGGATAGAAATAAGGTCCTGATATGAACATTTGGTAGTGGTTTGCATTAAGAGATCTCTCTGGTGTCAGTTAAGATATGTTTACTATTGAGAATTGCAACATAACAGAAGAATTTTGCTGTATGGTTGAAGAATTAATATTACTGGTAATAATGTGATAGCTAATAGATTTTTTTTTTTTTTAAGTGAAGAATCACTGAATCCACAAATGCTATTGTTTCATACATAATTTTGCAAAGTTGAAACACTAAAAAACATTTAAAACCTTGGATCAAGATAAGAGGAACTGATTTCAGTTTTGTTTAATGTAAACAAAACCAGGTCTATAAATGAGGCTCAGTTTTCAAATTAGGGTGGAGATTAAAGGATTTTTTTTCTATTAACTGGAATGAGGAGCTCAGTGATTTGCATGTGGAAGAGGCCACATGAGACATGGAATCACAGATGCGAGAACTATTTGGAACTTGTATCTCAAGTGTTTGGATTTGGGGGTGGAACACGTAGGGAAGGACTCCAGGCTGAGCTAGCTTACAAAGCCCAGCAAGACTTGAGTTATCTGGGAGTAAGCAGAGCTTAAAAAGAAATAGAAAAAATGTGACTGTGCAGCACAGAAGACTGCATTTGAAAGGCAGGGTAGTAAATTATTTTCATGTTGAGCTGAGAGAGGTAAACTTGCCAAATAAAGTTAAAGGAATAGGAAAAGGTTTAAAATTTTTTAGTCCCACAAAGGGTAAGGAAAAAGAAGCAAGTGGTGATTGAGTTAAGAGCGACAATAATACATGGCTGTTGCTTTTGGCTGCTTTCTGTCAGGTTCCCGTACAGATCATGATGGGCATGGATGCAGAATAGATAAGCAAAATCAAAGGAAAAGCAGCATATTAGAGATGTAAGCAAAGGTGTTTGGGATCCTGTATTCTCAAATTGTAATTAGAGAAGAAAATCTTTCTGCCTGCAAGCAGCAAACTAGAAAAAAAAAGTTGTGAGTCTGCTAGAAAGGATTTTCCCCTATGTCTGTCTGTTTCATATCTAAAACTTCTCTAAAATCTGGTATGTTTATGAAAGAGTTTTTATGTCAGAATGAGGTCTCACTCCCTGTGAGAGCTATGACTTACGTGTCTAGCTAACATGATGATTTGCATGACCTGATGAGATAAGGGAACAGCAGATCTGGTAGAAGTGGTTGTACCCTAAGTCATGGGCTGTTGTTGGAAAACAGCGTATAATCAGGAGAGAAGGTGGCAATATACCAGTTTAATCACTAATATTGTTGCAATGTGTCACTTGTAGGGGACCAAAGTCTTTCACCTCTGCTTGTGGTGAGCTGATAGCAGGGGTATACCAGGCTGCAGCAGCAGTGCACATGCTACATGGCATAAGCTGGCAAGAAAGAAAGGTTTAGTTAGTATATCCATGTACTGTTCATCTTGCAGGTCAAATGTCAGTTGCTAGACCATTTACTTGGTAACACACTGTTCTATTTGGTGTTCTACTTACAAAATCATAGTGGTTATACTCACTCCCCTGTATCTTTTATTACTACTTCCACACAGAACTGCTCTATAGTGTTGCCTTTGGGACTTTTGAATTTGCACAAAGTGAAGTGATAAACTAAAATTTGTTAAATTACCTCTTCTTTATTACCCTTATAGTTTATGAAATGGCATTTCAGTTATAGAAATTATACTAGGTCCTATAAAAATGCATAAAATCACATTCTAATGTGCTACTGTTACTTTAATGATCACATATTTAATTACTCTCCAGTTCAGTGTTCACCTGGCCATTTTTATAATACCACAACTCATCGATGTATTCGCTGCACCGTTGGGACCTATCAGCCTGAGTTTGGACAAAACTACTGCATTTCATGCCCTGGAAACACCACTACTGATTTTGATGGGTCAACAAATATTACACAATGCAAAAGTAAGTATGGCAAGATGGTTTTGATCTCTGAAAGTGAAAAGACTAGGCCATTAATATTCAGAGTGGCCCTAAGGGCAGAATTTAGCTTTGCTCCAGGTTGCTTGGAGAGAAGGCAGTGGTGTTGCCTCTCTTTTGCTGCCTGCCTGCATTGCTTTTTTCAGATAGGCAGTGTGGAGGTGAACTGGGAGATTACACTGGATATATTGAATCACCAAACTATCCTGGGGACTATCCTGCGAACACTGAGTGCACTTGGAATATTAACCCACCACCAAAGCGCCGTATTCTGATTGTGGTTCCAGAAATATTTCTGCCAATAGAAGATGAGTGTGGAGACTACCTGGTGATGCGAAAAAGCTGTAAGTCTGAAATATGTTCTGAAGCATATATGGTATCTATCTCGGTTTGCAACACAGGTTTCTCACATGCTTGCTGTTTACACAAACTAGATGTAGCCTGGCTGGCCTCTACTTAAGAGTAGACATTTCTTTAAATGACAGACTGAGAAATGCTATTTGGTAATGCTGCTCCAGAGATTCAGGTGAAACAAGGGTAGAAGGCTATGATGTGTCAGTGAACTCAGAGAAATACTGTTAAGAAGGAGTAAATGGTTCAAGCTAACTAGTCATGAATTATGATAAGTCTAGCTTGGGTTAGGAAAGAAAAGATGCTTGCTAGTCCCTACAGGTGCCTGATATGTGAATAAAGAGCTTCAGTTTCTGGTATAGGCCCGTCCTTCAAACAGTAGGCTGTTTTTTTAGGAAAAGAGAAAATACTCCTTGACCAAGAAGTCACTTATTGATGGCGTGCAACATTTTGAGGAGTTTTCTTAACACCAGCAAGCATTCTTTGTCATGGTAGATTAACCTATTTTCTAATTGCTCATTAGTATGAAGTATTTTCAGATAACGGCCTATTATGTGTTCTCTTTGAAAGCTTCTTCCAACTCAGTGACCACGTATGAAACCTGTCAAACCTACGAACGCCCTATAGCTTTCACTTCTAGGTCTAAGAAGTTGTGGATCCAGTTCAAGTCAAATGAAGGGAACAGTGCCAAAGGATTCCAGGTTCCTTATGTAACATATGATGGTAAGTGGCTGTGAGCAGCTGAGTGTATGAGGACTAGTGCAGCTGCAGCAGTGCAGAACTCCTTGTGGGCTCCCTGGCCCTGCTCCCTGAGAGCGTAGGGTAACCCAATGCTCTCAGCAGTATCACTATGAGACTACTTCCAGTAGCTGTTTTTATTTAAAGCTAGTTGAAGGAATGCTGCATTGCACTGCAGTCTTATGTGCCTCTGTATTTCCAGTCTTCCACAGACCTGAACAAAGAGCTGGGATTCTGCAAAATGCAGAGCTCAGAGCCAGAATGTGTGGGTTTTACGCAATTTTTGTTGGCTTCCCTGTTCTGGGCTGCTTCAGGTGGCAGCAGTGTCCCCAGTTAGGAACTGGGCAGAGCCCAAGTACCTCTGATTATCATGTTGCTGCTACCATCTGTAGTCTAGTACCAGACAACAAAATATCTATATTGCAAAGAAGCTTGAGTGGCAAGAGTGTCATCCCATCCTTGTCGGAGTCACGAGGAGTGAAACTGGAGCTAAGGCTTTGCACCTCAGCATAAGTGATGTGAAAATGATATGGTATGCTTCTGCTCACACTGGATTGGTTGTGAAGGGGTTTTCCTCACTGTGGTCTGCAGAATTTCATTGACAGTGTGTAATTAATTCTTGAGGGGAGACCTCTCCTTTTGAAACATTTCAAGTTTTGTTTGACCAGGGAGTTTGCCTTTTAAGAAAACTTCCCCTTACCTTTTTTTTAATTATTTTTTTATTCCTGTAGAAAGAAGTCAGTAACAGGTTATGGGTATTTCCAGATAAGTTTCTGCAGTGCAGTTGGTTTGAAGCAGGCTAATTGGTTGCAGTACACACTCAATCCTAGGTGCATTACGATTTCGTTTTCTTTTGACAGATGGATGCTGAGCAGCTCAGCAGAGTACTCTATTTTCGTAGGAAACAGTATTTGTAGTTTCATTATGAAAGAGCATTTGGAATATTTTTGTACTGCTAATATGAGGGCCAAGTACTACTGATTCTTTTGGGAGTAGGGCTTACATGTGTAGCCAAGGGAGGTATTGAGCCTGTAAGTGACGTGAACCTGCAAATTGCTCTCTTGTGCATTCCTCGTAGAGGATTACCAAGAACTAATAGAAGACATTGTTCGGGATGGCAGACTTTATGCATCTGAAAATCATCAAGAAATACTTAAGGTATATTACTTCCACTAAACATGTTGGTTTTGAGTGAAAATGACACTATTTTGTGCCAGTGAGGTTGCCTCCTGCTCTGCATTGGATCTGTTCCGTGGTGCACTAGACACAAGCTACTTTAGGGAAGTGGGCTGAATTATCACATCCTGATTGTGCAGAGCAATGGATATGAGACCCTCTGCCCAAGGGGATTAAAGGTGGATCAGACCTATTAGGGAAATCTATGGTGAAGATTGCCCCTCGAGCCTCATGTAGGCTGTGCTGGAAGGAATCAGTGGGGCAAACTGAGGGACATGGGATTTAATGTCTTGGAGAAGCATTTGGTGCTGCTATTTGTAGCCTGTAGATTAGCAAGGGCTTTTCCTCCCTGAGTGAAAAAAATCTTTGTGGATTTCACTTCTCTGACCTTGGTTAGGGGACAGTTGCATGGGCAAGTTGTGTGGATGTCATCCCAAGTAAACCTTTCTCTTGCTGGTTATCAGATCAAGTGTTTGGTTTGTGCTTTGTTTTGTTGGTTTGTATGTTTTGGGTTTTTTGTTTGTTTGTTTTCATTTGCTGTTTTTGGAAGTATGAGGAGCGGAGAAATCCTGCTACTGGTAAAGATATATGCAGAACTCCAGTGACTTCCCTGGTGTCTGAATGTCAGCCTTGCTTCACTAGTTCCTGAGCTCCTGAAACATTAACATTTGTAAAGTAAAATACTCATAATCTTTTATGAGTTAATAAGTCATTAAGCTTTGGTAATACTTACCTTAAGTCCTCTGTGGAATTACTGTAAAATCTGCTTTCCTTTTTCTAGGACAAGAAACTGATAAAAGCATTGTTTGATGTGTTGGCGCATCCACAGAACTACTTCAAGTACACCGCCCAAGAGTCAAGAGAGATGTTCCCAAGATCTTTCATTCGACTGCTGCGCTCTAAAGTTTCCAGATTTTTGAGGCCTTACAAATAGTTGGCATTGTACTTAAAAAAATAACCAGCCCGTGGTCATGCACAAAGGGGTTGTGGTAGGTGGGGCTGCTTTCTGTGTTTTACACACTGGCAGAGAAACTCCAGGGAAGCTTGCCAGCTCCGTTCTTGGCAGAGTTTGGCTTCTTGGCTAATATAAATATTTTTGTGAACAGAATTTTAATTTCTTTCCAGATAATACCTTTTGGATACCAAGGATACTTCATGGGTATCTGAATTAGAAACTGCCCATAATTTCTGTAACTGAATGGCGCCAAGCAGAAGTTTGTAGAGCGCTGCCCTGTTGCTTCATCTGTAACTCTAAAAGCTAATGAGGACAGAGAGGCTAAGTAGTGTGGTTTGGAATGAACTCTGGGCTGCCATTAATCCATGATACCCCAATAAATCTGGGTTTGTGTGTGATCTTGCTGAAAGTGAGAACAAGATTGATGTCTCTCATAACTTTTGCTATGCAGGAAATTCAGAGCTAAGATTGAAGTAGTTTTAGTACAAACCAGTGAGTCCAAGAATTGCACAAGATGTAATTTTTATCTGAACTATATGTTGCATAAGGAATATGGAGGAATAAGTGAAGGGTTGAATATTAGCTTGAATGCTCTGGGTCTGGATCACACTTTGTTCATGCTAATGACCTATTGGTTTAAATGGAGTGATACTAGAATAAAACCAGGGCACAATAGAAATGGAAAGCAGACCCTGACCCACTGAACACTTCCATTTTGGGTTGGCTGCAAATGTTACAACAGAACGGATTCTTTGCTAAATCCCAGTGCTCTCCCTGTGCATAGGCCTGGGGCAGCATGAGGCATTGGCACTTCCAAGTAGTATAAAATTGTCCTCTGAGCACCTGCAGTTGAACGCACAAGCCCCATTTTAAATGCAAGCTTTGCATAGATTATGCTCTTGTACATCACTGTTTAAACCTGTATAAAGTTCTTATATGACCCTCTATCCTTATGTTCCTTATTCTGTCTCAGCACCTTGCAATGACCTTGTTGAGCAGAAAAGGGCTGCTTTCCTTGAGTTGCTGCAGTAGATGTACAAACCTTAACCAGACTGTAGCTGGACTAGTCGTCTATGGCAAAATGCTGTTCAAGATTCCTGAACTCTGTGTCCTTTTCCTCAGGCTGTGTTTCTTGTGTGAGAGAAAGCTAATCTGAAATTGCCTGTAGGGAGAACTGTGTTGATCAAGATGTTGTCTTAGTGCTTTTCTGTTCACGCTCACATTACATAACTGTCCTCTGGTCATGTGAACAGTTTCCTCCATGTAATGTACCTTTTGGGCCTTCTGTTTTGAAGGGACATGGCCACAGTCTCTCTCATTTGGAGATGGACGCAGCCTCTATCTTCTAGTTGCTGGCAGTGCTGAGTAGTGCAGAGGGCACCAAAGTTCCTCTGTGTGCCCCCCTAGAAGAGGTACTGAAATTTCACAGTGGGGCCAGGACAAATGCTCCCCTTCCTAGGGTGTGGAGTCAGATCTCCCTGGGTTTCATTGCATTGGTATGTGGTATCTAACTGTTGTATGTGAATAATACCACCTCTGCAGTGCGACAGCTGAAACTTTCATCACGAGCCATGTTCTGAATCTCTTCCCTACCCTGTTAGGAGCAAACGAGCACTACCAAATGCAGGCTTGCTGCGCTGTCGTGCCATGGCAGCCCTGTTGTGTGGCATGAGGCAGCGCAGCCTGCCCTGTGGTAAGGACACCTCTTGGTCATGGTGTGACAGGAAGGGGCAGTAGCCTAAGCCCACAACTGAGGAGCAGAACCTCAAGGGATGGGGTGATGTGATGTTGTGCTCCTCCTGCTACTGCCCTGAAATAATTGCCATGGTCTGGGTGGAGGAGGGATATGGCTTGTGTTGCTGCTGAGAGATACGAAGAACTGCATGCTAGCTGGCTGCACTGGGGCTCCTGCTCCAGCTCAAGAGCTGCTTTGGGTTGCTGTGGCAGTATGGTGAATGCCTGTTCCAGAAACAGGGCTGCCCGGCCTGCATCAAAGGGAGCAAACAGGCTTCAACGGCAGGAGGGGGGCAGGGGGTGAATTAGCAGAACAGGGGGCAAGGAACCCAAGTCCCTGTGAGTTCCTGGGTGGTGTGCTTAATCCTGAACAGGGTCCCTGCTGACTTCATGGGGAGGGAGGGCAGGGGTTATCTGGAAGAAGGTATGAGGCAGTGCAGTGGGTGAGAGGAATGGCTAAGGGATGCCAAAACAAGAGGAAGGGTGGCGAGAAAGGCTTACTATGTCTGGTGAAGTGTACTGTTGTGGTGAGATCCCAGGAAGATATTTCAAGACAGTTTCCCTCTGTCTGTGCAACCTCTACCTCCCTACTGTTCATGGCTTCCCACGCCAAATGCAGTGGGTCAGTGAGGTGCAATGACCCATCAACCGTCTCCCAGTGGCAGTGGAACTCTTTGAAATGGGTGAGATGCTGCAGTTCTGATCCAAGTGCATGGATGAGTTAAAGGCTTGCTGGTGTGGCACTGTGAGGAGAGGACCGTGGCGTGCCAGCTTCTGGGCCAAGCCCAGCAGAGTGGCTTTGCTGCTGTCTGTGTGCTCTCTGCCAAGGGAAGCAAGCCAGTTCTTGCTGTATTCCCTCCCAAGAAGGCTACAGATAGGAGCATTTCTGTTTCATGTGCTGAGTGACACACAAATCAGAGCAATTGGTTTCAACAGGGGTTCAGGAAAACAAAAGCTGTGAAACATCCAAATACTTGTAATTGGTGAAATTGGGCTTTCTTGCTCTGTGCATGAGTCGCTGACTTGAGCTCTGGGTTCATTGCACAGCACCTCATCCTGTAGGCACACTGTCCTGGTTCTGCGTGGCTGCTCCAGGGTCAGCATCTTGCCTTTGATCTGTACAGTGCATCTCATCTTTGCTTCTCCGTTGCCCCTGTGTGCAGCACAGGCCATTTTCATTGTTGCCTGTGAGAGGAGAGGAGTGTGTCAGGGTGGCGTATGGTCTGAGGCTGGGGAGAAACAAAACTGCCTTTCCTTGAAGAAGAATCCTTTTTGCTCCGCAGCCCTGTTCATTTTCTACATAAGAAGTAAATAACTCAGAAGGACTCCTGTTACCCTTGATCTAACATTATGGATCAAAATTTCTCCTTTTACTGTAGATCCTGTATGTGCAGTAAAAAGTGAACAGGAAATTTTTGCCACCTTAACTATTGGGAGAAGTGATAACTGTTGCAGAATGTTGTAACACTTGGCATTGTATCTTCATAGCAATGGTAGTGGCTCTGTAGAAATTTTATTTTCTACTTTCTGTGTGGTTGTAGCCTGATGTTACTTTTTGGCAACAAATAATTAAAAAAGTGTTTAACCTTGTAAAAAAGGATTTAACTTGTGAGATAATTAGTGTTAACTAGATGACTGATGTCACCTACATGAGATAACAATAAGGATCTTTTTCATGATTGTAAATTAATGTAAAATGTGTCAGATGGTTACTCTTAATAAGAGAAGCAAACCAGTAAACTTTTAGTTGCATGAAAACCTTGGATAATATTTTTACTTGTCTTTGCTGTGCTAAATAATAGTTTTGTGACACAAATTAATGGTTGTGTAGCAAGTTATTGCACATCAGACTTTATCCTGGGAACACCTGCTTACTATGGCTTTGTTTCATGTAGTATATTATTAGCCTGCATCTATAGCCATAAAGATACAGTTCTTCATATATTTAGTGGTGCACATATTTCTGGCTCATATAATACCAGAATTATCCTGGTATTCATTCTAATAATTATGCTGGAAATGTGTCCTATATGATGAGTTTGAGTTGGCCTGTTTTAACCAGCTGTGTGAAGGCAGAATAAACTACTTCGGAGTTAGTCTAAGTATTTATTACTTTGTAAATTAATTTAAAAAAAAAAATCCACAACAAGCAAACAAAGCTAAGCCCCTTTATTTAAACCTAAAAATAATTAAAAATCCTGAATCAAAACAATAAGGTGAAAATCTATGTTAAGACACAAATTCCCAGGATATTTTTAAGATTACACCACAGTTTCATCAGAGCTTTTAATCAAATCCACTGACTTCATTTCTTAGAATAAATATGTAAAATTAGATCATAGAAGATTATAAATGAGTTATTCTGTAATAATTTTAGTAAGAGTTTTCTGTATTTGTTTCTGTGATATTATTTTGAGATTATTACTTGTAGTCAATCTATCAAACTTTTATAAAAATAATCCCAGTATCTTCTTAATTTATTCAATTGTTTGTTTGACCCTTAGCTTCCTTTCATCACAGTGGCAAGGACTGATTTGTATTAAACTGAATGTAGCCATCCAGGTTCACTTGGTGCAGTTTGGAAGATAAAATTGTATAATTCATATGTTAGCTGTAGAAAGCTGACATTGGTTTATATAGTCAAGACAGCAAAGTAAATGACATACAGGAATATAGTGGTCGTGGAAAAGTATGTTGACTACAGGCTAATCATAGCAGAAAACTGCATTGTTCAAACATTCTTCCTGATGCTGTGCCTGCTGCCACCTGCTAGATTGCAGTGGTGAACACATGAGCGCTCGGATCCCTTCTGGGATGGGGAGTGTCAGTGGGAACTATAGTGTGAACTCCCAGAACAGTGGGAGCTGAAATTCTCACTGGGACCTTTGGGTCTTTACATAACAGAAATATGTAACAGCAGGATATAGAGAGCAAGACTTGAAGCTTGCCTAAATTCCAGGAATTAGAAGAGGTCTGATGCAGGTAAGCAGGAAGGAATGGTGTTACGATAGTCCCTGGGAACAATGCAAGGATAGCAGTCCACGAATATTTCTGAATGAAACCTAAATGGAAATGATTTTTCTATTATGCATATAGATAATATTCTGTAAATGCAATAGATGCTGAATGTAAAACATGTCACAACGGAAATGTACCTATGTTTCCTATCTTCCTTTTAATGCTGCCCCATTCAAACCACACAAGGCTGCTGCTGGAGGAGACATACAAGTACTTCTTAGAGAATTTGGTCCAAATTCAGGACAGGTATGAGTAGATTTGTTTCTAGGCATCCCTGGAACCAACCTGTCCTACAAGACTGCCCATTTAGTTTGAACAATTATTTTGCTCATAGGTAGGTTTTTACCATCTATCCTGCTGTCACTGTAGAACACCCGTAAGCAGTAATGCAAATATAGCATCTGTGGCAAAAACAGGAGGAGTTTAAGTGTTCAAGGGACAGGTTCCACTCTCAGAAGGTAAGTTCATCTAGTTTCTCTCCAAGTCAGTGCAAATTATGTATGACTTTCCACACATTGCTCTTTTAAACCACCTCATTAAACCACTTTAAGTGTTATAAAAAGGAAAAAAAACCCGTTATCTGTTTAAATATACATGTTAGTGCAGCTGTTGCTCTGATTAAACAAATTTTGAAGGCTAATACATTTTTTTGAAGTCTGTGAAGTAAAACCTGTTCAGTACACAATGAAACAAAATAGATCAGAAAAGATGACCTTGAAATTTTTTTGCTTATTGAACATGTCTATAAATACAAAATTAAGGAAACTTCCTCACACTGGCTTGCTGCTAAAGTTGATCTAATGCAACTGAAGCCTGCTTTTTCCACTGGGAAGTTTATTCAGTTAGCAATGTAGACTTACAAACCTGGATGTTAATCATGTGCCATGAAATTTCTCATCTGTGATGATTCTGGGGATAAGGAAGTAAGGACTTCATAGTTTTAAGGAGAGAAAAAGTTCATTGGAAGCTGAAATATTCCAAAGTGATCACTTGAGATGCAATTTGTTGTTTAGTAGTTCTTAGTTCAAGTGCTTCATGTTATACCAAGACCATTACAAGCATCCATGAAACACTTAATGTACAGAGCATGGTTATGCTTGACTAGGTTTAGAGAAAGTTTCATCTTCTGCGCCTGCATCTAATGTAGCAGTGGTAGCCTGAAAGGTTTTT
>JAVSBS010001784.1:40853-53336 GCA_033124195.1 Coracias cyanogaster
TCGTAGATCCTTTGTTACAACTACATTCTATTAAATAAGAACAACTCCTTTGTGTTCGACAAAACTAGAAGAAATGAAACAAATTACTAAGCATGGACAGAAGCCCTGGTGTGAGGTGGATGGAGAATCTCTGTCTGGAGATAAGCTCAGGAGAAATGTAGGGGCATGTTAAATACACACACATACGTGCATTTGTATGTCTGTATATGTATGTATTTGACAGTAAGATAGCTGTGTGTGCAATGGCTGTCATGAAACAAGAATGCAAAATATACAGTTCTTGAGCAGAAAGAACAATAAAAGTTTAAGAAAAGCAGCAAGCTGGCACGGGGTATGAACTGAGGAGGAGAGGAATGGCAGGCAGGGTGGGCACAGTGGGCTCTACGTGTGGGTGCCTGGTGGAGTGAAGCGCGTGCAGGAGGCACTGACTCTGCCTGCCCAGGCCTCCTCTCACCCTTTTTGGGAGAAGCCACCTGCAGTGCAGTGATGAGGGGCTTTCTCTCAGCAGAACAGCCTCTGATGCCCTGCCCTGGCAGCAGGCAGCTTGGGTGGCCCAGGGGGCCCTGCATGAGCATGGACAGGGCTGGCTGGCCCAGAGGGGCTCTCCAGGAGCTCTGCGCTTGGTGCAGGCTGTGTGTGCCAGCTCGGGACATAGACACGTGTGCCTGGGAAAAGATGAGAAAAGGAAGTCTCTGAAGTTGGGAGCCTTAGAGGTGTGTGAAAAGATGTTCAGGGAGTGGAGCAGGCAACATAGGGCTGGACAACATGGGGCACTCGATGCTGGCTAGCATTGCAGCTGAGGAGCCTGCTGTCTTGTTGATGGTGTGCTGGCAGCCCTCGGGGGCTGCTGTAGGACCAGCAAGGCTGAGCATCTGTTATTTGCAGTTTTCTGTGTTCATCTATGTGCCCCAAAAAAGTAGGAAAGAATTGAGGTTAAGCAAAAGAGCAAATGAGACTTCAAACCACCTCACATTTGCATTTGGAGGCACCAAAAGTCCTTTAGCTGTGCACTGTTTGCTGTCAGTGTGGTGGAACAGGGAACCACAGAGTTTGCTCTGGATTTAGAGTAAAAGGTTAAGAGTTGATTGTCACTGCATTAGCATCTGCCTCGCACCCTCTTTTCGATGAAGCTCTGTAGCTACACATGTCCGATTGCCAGCTGGAAGACCTGTTGCAAAATGCCAGCTCAGCTGGCTTCTGGAGGTGCTGGCTGGAGTAAAACCCAGCCATGGATGGCAGCTTAGGGTAAGAGAGGGGATCATTATTTTTCTGGGGTTTAATATGAAATGAAGAAAGCACTCCAGAAAACTGGGAATTCATCATCTCTGGGTCCAGCAGACAAGCCAGTGAAAAAACCTGCTCATGAATTCTACTGGCCCCCAGTTTGCTGTTACTGATGTAGTGCTGGTGTGAGAGGCTGTGTGGAAAAGTGGAGAGGTACCAGTTATGAAAAACAGGACTGGCAGAAAAGTGCTCAGGGGGCCTGTCTGGCTTACATAGCAAAACTGTTGCGCCCCGGCTCCCGTAGGTGCTAATTCTCTCAGCAAACTTACAAAAATAAAACCTGAAAAGGCTTATCCATGCTGAGAACAGCAACTTCATTCACTGGAAGAAGGAAGCTTAGCTCTAGGAACTGAACACTTAACACTGCAGGCATTGCTGTCTTCCTCAGCTAGTCCAGAAAGCCCCTTAGCCAGGGCCTGTGGCATGAGATGGACACAGCAGTGCTGAAATGAGCCTGTTACAAATACCTGTTCCAGCTCTGTACAGGACACATGTCCAACTTGACCTCATTTGCTCTTGGAATGGATAACAAAGGCCTACAGCAATCTATACCAGCAGGATATATTTCCACATGCAGTAATGGAGAAGTAGTATCTGTGCAGAAGATAGTCTGGCTTAGGGCTGCTGTGGGCACTTGCTTCGTATAAGATGCTAGAGCCTCATCCCTCCATCAGATACCTCTTAGGGTGCATTCTTGCCTGGCATTCTGGGGAGGGACTCAAATAGGAGATTTTTGAGGATTTGGGGAGCTGAGATAGTGAGGCATAGGTTGTGGTGGCCCATGTGAGGCTGCTGTTGGGGGTGTTGGCAGATGGCAGCTCACCGTGTTCCTGTCCTGTTTGTGCTGCCTGTGCCACAGGGCTCAAGGCCATGCCAAGACAGCAGGTACCATCCGCAGGGCTCCCCACGAGAGGGCAGCATGTGGAAATCAAAAAAAGTGCTTGAAACCCATGCTGCCAAAGAGCGATACATTTTGGGTTAGGTCTTTTGTAGCAGGATGCTTAAAACAAACAGTCTGATGAAACCTGGGGGCTTCGTTAATGTAACAGCTCACGGTGTGCTTATCTTCCTGCACAGATGTGTGAATGTCCCAAAGAAAAGCATCTTGCTACCTTCAGGGCTGGCTTCAGCAGCTTGGGTGGAATCTGAAGGAGTATTTTCTGGTCCACTGGCAACTATTTGTGGGACACATGCACCAAGGAGTGAAGTGTTCTTCTAGGTAGCTGTAACAGGAGCTCTAGGCAGCTTTTCTGAGTGCATTGGCACTGTTAGCCAAAATATACAATTCAGATTTCCTTTTTTTAGCAGCTCTTGGTGCCAACCACTCTTCAGATTGCAGTGGAAGGACACCCTCTCCTGAACTGAATTCTGACCATCGGTCAAAGCCCTTCCCCCTTCTTTTCCAAATTACTAGTGAGGAAATGTGCAGGTTGCCAGGCAGAATAAACCTCAAAGGAAGCTGGAGGAAATGGGCTGTGAATGCATAACTTCAGTTGCTGTTATTTACTTCTGAGAACAGTGAGCGATTCTGATACTCTGCCTGACCCCATCCCTATTGTGACTCAGTTCTTACAGATGTCAATAGTGAACTCTGAACATTTGTCTTTGGAAATAAAATTGTGTGTATAATCAGCTACTGATTTCCTCCAATTCTGGGAAGGTTGCTCAGCTCAGTCACAGCTTGACTCCTATCAGTGGCTGGACAGATGATCTTGCAGTAAGTTATACCCAAGGTAGGGCAGAAACACCTCAAAGCACAGGTAATCAATAGCACCTTGTGTCTCATCGCTCATACCCACAGTGCATAAGCTCCGGGTCTCCTGGGGCAGCTGGCTTCCTTTTCATACATAGTGAGAGCTAAAGCATCTTTCAGCTGACTAGACTTGAAGGTGAAGATATTTAACCAAACCACAACATGGCAAACACAACCTCTGTGTTAGGAGAGTTACATTGAAGTACTGTTGACGATTCTGTGCGTTAGCAAATATTAGCACTGGGTATCCAGTAACATGTCTCACTAAATCTTACCCGTTATGAGTTGCTGCAGTTTTGCATGTGCTATGTGGAGAGGGATACAATGGTAGCTCACTTATACTTGTAGCACTTGAGAGCGTTGGAAGTCTTGCCTTCATAAAATAAACATAAGAGCTCCACAGAGGTGAGAGATCCTGTGTTTGACTAACTGTGGTGACCTCCTCTCTAAATGTTGATGTAAATCATATTTTTATCTTAAATAGGTACTTATAAAATATCTTAGGTTCAGATTTTAATTTATGTTAAAGTTTTGTAATGAAGATGATCAGATACATTGGATGAACTCAGGATTTGAATGCTTTGGGTTCCAATATACTTTTTTTTTTTTTAAATCTTGAGTTCATTAGTCATCTGTTGGGAAACTACAGCAATTTCAGACTTGATAAAGGACCTGTACAAAAGAACCTACCCCCTTTTCCTCTCCTCTGAAGGAGAGGTGAAAAGCTTGGTCTTAACATCCAAGCTCCATAAGAGTGGAAATATTTGTGACATGACATCCCTCTCTGAATACTCCTGTAACTGGTAGAGGCAGGAGAGTTTCACAGTAAGTCTTTTTAAAGTATAGTAAGAATGTTGTTCCTTGGTGAATCACACATTGGCCTGAGTTGAAGTAAGCACCTGTTCTCAGGGCTTTTGCAGAAGAGCTGGGAAATTCCAGTTCTGTTCAACTGGCTTACTTCATTACTGGAGATACTCTGTCATTTTTGTCACCATCACCTGGTGAGCTGGGTATACTGTACAGAAACCTTTCAAAAGGCAATACTGTTTCACAGCTGACCTGTACTAGTCCTGGTCTGGAAGCAAAGTGATCATTTTTTTGTTTGGTTTTAAATTATGTTCTGAGATTTGTGTTCTCCAGGAGGTAAACTTCACAGAGGTTGCCTGAGGAGTTTCCCCTCCCGCTCCCCAAGTACTGCTATTCGGGAATCATACCACTCCAAAGCATCTGGAATGAGAAGTGCCTCTGCAGTGGATTTATACTTGGTCAGAGGAAAGTTTTCTAGCTAGAAATTGAGCAAAAGCAGAGAGCTTTTAAAAGGTTTCTGTAACTCTTTTCAGGACTAAGAGTTCTTCCCCCCAGTAGCAGGGAGCTTTCAATACCTGTGCTTCACTGTGCCTGGATGCCTCAGTGCCAGCTCTGAACTCATCACCCAAGACGAGATTTAAAAGATCCCTTCTGATGTATAAGCTGCCATACTTTTCTTATCTTGTTCCTGCTTAAGCCTTCTTTGTTTACAGTCATTCCCAGCTCAGCAATGATTTCAGCCCTGTCATTTTGTGGTCAGGGCAGAGCTCGGAGTCTGTGGCCTCACACACTGCCGCAGCACCCCACTCTTTACCCTGGAGCCAGCATGCATTTCACACTGATGGAGACACAGGGTTATCGGGAAGATAATCCTGGACATAACCACCTTGGCTAACAGGAAGCAAGGCACTTTTTAGATTGTAGTAGAAAATGAATGTGATGTTGTCTTCTCCTGGCCCATTGTGGACACCTGCCCATGGTGCCAGTTGTTTCTGAGAATAATTTATTAGTTTGAAAAAAAAGTACAAAGGAGAAAATGACCAGCTATTGTTCCATGTTTGCAGCAATCAATGGATAAATATTTAAAACTTCTTGCTGCCAAGTTAGGATGAAGTTAGTAAATTACTTCTGTGACTGTAGCTAGGCATGGGTGTCATTCTGGGCATCATGTATCCCTGCTGCATCTCCACTAATGCTCAAGGAAAAATTTGACCATCTGCCTTATTAATTAGCCACACAGGTCTCTAAGCAAACACAGATCACCCAAGTTTCCCAGGGATATGTATACATTAAGCACTGAAAAGGCTTCGCTTCAGCACTGTTGCTCTAACAAATATCCCACGTGATTTTGTGTGCATACGGATATTTTGTCTACGAAGGAGTGACTTTTCACCATGCTGGGAGCTGGGAAGGGGGAGTTTTTCCCAGAGAGCCTTCTGCTTGTGGTCCCCATTCAGCAAAACGTTTGAGCAGGTACTTAAATGCCTTAGTTGATAGAAATAGATTGTTTTGTTGGAGTATTTAGACCAAGAATGGACTCCTTTGTGTCCACAAAACACTGAAATATTGCTGGCTGCTAGCATAAGTGGGGCTTTGTAATGGTTGCTGTGCAGAACCTTTGTCCCTTAGGCTGAAGAAAGTGAAAAAATTGCTGACTGGGCAAGAAAAATAGGAGGGGGTAGAAACAATGGCATATCTCTGAGCAAATTCAGTGCTGTTCTTGCTCTTGCAATGCCCATTTATCAGTCTTGAATACTCTGCTTTTCAGGTGTTAATAGTCCAATGGCTAATGACAGTGAAAGCATTTCACAGCTCCCTTGATGTGGGGAGTCCATCACCTCTTTTCTAGGGACATCTGTGAACTATTTCAAGAAGTCAACAGGAGTAGACTCAGAAAAATTACTCAGCAGCCTTGTGGGGAGGTTGCTGTTCAGCCCAGCACACCCCTTTGGTACCATCTGAAGCTCTGGTTTTTACAGTTTGTTGTCAGGCTCTTTGTTCAGGTGCTGTGAGCTGGGTCTGTGGAGAGACTCTGAATCTACCTCTTGCTCAACATCTTCCACTCGCTCTCGGATAAGCCAGGGTATGCCACCCACACTGCTTGATTGTAAATGTAATCTTTTTCATTGCAGAACTGAGCTTCTGAGCAGTTATCTCCTGGGGCTCCTTGCCCTGTCCCACCTCCCAGAGCCACACCCGTGCCTTTCAGGGAGCGACAACGAGCTCCCCGGTATTTCTTAGCAGTTCCTGCTGGACTCGATGTGAAGAAAAGCAGCGCCCTCTTCCTCCTGCCTTTCAGAGCTCAGAGATCTTCAGCAGCAGCAGCAGCAGGATTCTTGTGTGCCTGGATCTGCTGCTTCTTGGTCTCTGGGTGCTGGGCTTCTGGAAAGTTAGGAAAGGAGTGAGAAAATTGTTTGTGTAGCGTGAAATGACTTGCGCTGCTTTAGCCTTAACAAGATCCCTCCTATTTCTTTAATGACCTGAATATAAAATTTATGGCGTGGAATGCCACAGCAGCAGAGGAAGCCTTCAGCACACAAGCTGCCTTTGCAGGACAGGAGGGGAAGAGAAATTCCCTAAGGTTTGGGAAGTCTGAATGATGTAGTTATGGTTGGCACCTTGAATATATGTGTAGCTTATTTAAAAATAAATATTTGCAGTTCAACTCTAGCATACATGTGGGAGGGTGTGAACTAGCATGTATTAATGTTCCTTAAAATTAATCATTTTGAAAATTTTATACTGGAATAACCTTATTACTGCACAAAATAGAGATTAGTGTGGATATGTACTGGGGAGAAACGTCACCTGCCTGTTATGTACACCACTTCCTGCCCACCTGCCCAGGTGGAGTTCCCAAAGAAAGCTAGGCAAGGGACATTTGGGAGAGAAAGATATACTAATTTTTCTTTTTGCTTGAAAGAAAAGTTCCTTGCTGTCTTCAGCTCCATGGAAAGCTCTGAAAGACCCAGTGGCTATGTCTGTGCTTGTGTGTGCAGCTGGTTTCGTAGCAGCAATGCCTTCTGAGTTGTGCTTAGATCTTGTCTTGGAGGAAACCAGTTAGTGATGCTGGGGCATGATCAGCCCCATTGCCCGCCTCTGGGGGCAGGAGTGGTGCAATTCAATGCACAGCAGCCACCATTATCTCCTTAAGAGCTGTGGTTGCTCCTGCTTTTTCTATGATGTGGAGGTCAGAGGCCAGGCTTTCTGTCTCCCATACCAGCCCTCATGTGTGTTGTCCTCTTACCCCTTCCCCAGTGCTTGGTAAGCCACCTGCCAGCTTCTCATTTCCCCTTGGAACCCTGTTCCAAGTCACCTGCCTGCCCCTTTGCCAGCACATGGAAACCTGCAGCTTCTTCCCTGGCTCACGTGAGACCTGGAAGGGGCTCAGCCCATTTTCCCAGTGCAGCACAGTTATCAGCACAGCTTTGCAAGCTCCAGAGGCAGACCCTGTTCTTATGCTCCATCAGCCACAAATCGCTCCCAGCCAGGAGTTGGCTGGCACTGAGGTACACAGTAAAAGACACTAGGAAGTGTATCATTTGTTTCCCTGACCAACTCTTCCTGTGCTTTTATTTTTCTTAGAAATCTGTTTCAGCCTCTTTAAAACAGGAAAAGTAAAGGTAAGGGAGCTCTTGCAAGACTTGCCATTTTAACCTCCCGGTTTGACACGTGCAGTTTTTGTGTTCCTGAAACTATCATTCACCTGTTGTCTCACTATACGAAGAGAACTACACAGATAAATACAGTTCAGTCTCCTTTGAGAAGCTGCACAATGTCTGATTCCTCTCCTGGATCATCGGAGACCCTGCTCCACACCTGCTGCCACTAACTCTCGCTCTGCACAGAACATGCACAGGGAAAAGGAGGTTGGAGCTGTACACAAGGTAAGCAGGGAGAGCTTCCCTGGGAATAGCTGTCTCTGTGATGTGCTCAAGCTTGTGATGGGGCCTGTATCCCAGCCCAGGAGGTCCTTGCTCTTGGTCAGCACTGGAGACACAGACGGTGGGTGTGGGGTTACTGTACAAAATGGGCCATGTCTCTCAGGAATCTCAACCTGATTCTACCTTTGTATGCTATAGGATTTCTCCAGCTCTATCTGTAGTCTTTCCTTTACTGCAAATGATGATTAAGAAGCTCACTAAATCCTTCTGGAGTTTTGTATCTAATCTTTTTTTGAAAAATACTCTTTTCTCCAAATTATTTCTGTTATTTTCCTGAGTACGCTAGAGCTGACTTCTGCATATCCTGCACAGATGGACAGAATAACTTATTTTTCTACATCAACTATTGTGGTTTCATTTTCTAGAGCTCTTCACAGTCTTCCCCTTGGAAACTGCCTCTTTCTCTAAAGTTTTCTCTTTGTGCTGGGGTAAATTATTCTTTCTGAGACTCTTGCCTGCTGCTGCTTCTGTTTCTGTTAAATCATACCACTCTGTCCTTTCTTCTGAGTTTTCTGGGGCATCTCTCCATCTTTTCAGGATGTGGCAGCCACTAAAAAATCACTTCTTTTTAAGGAAAGATGAGAAATCAAAGAAAAGAAAAAATAAAAAGGACCGACCCACTTCCTGCTTTGCCTGCTGCTGCTTTCCTTTTCATCGAGAGAAGAGATGAAATGGGGGTGTGAACAAAACTCTGCAGCTCCTAACGCTGATTAAGCTGCAAGCCTCACTGGCTACTAAGCCTGTATAAATCAGCTGTAAATGGGGGTATTAAGTTGCTGGGGTTTATCTCAGTCAGTTGACATCACTTGTAAAGCAAATGGTGTTTGCAGGCAGGATTGATGTTGCTTCATCTTCCATGTAGGGTTGCTAATAAGCTCCTGAGCACTGCTTTCCTCTGCCCTCCCTCTGGGCGCTCCTGCTGCTGTTTGATGCTGTCTTCCCCCGTCCCTAGCTGTGATAGCAAAGGGCATGTGGGAAGGGCCGGGAGAGCAGCATTTCCCTCTGTCTTCTCTTTGCAGTGGGCTTGGAAACTGAGGACAAAAGCACCCCTTGGCTTTGCTGGGCCAACAGATGTCCTGGGTGGTGGCCATCTGCCTCGGGTCTCCAGCACATGCGGCTTCCAGCACGTGCCGCCTGTTGGGCTGGAAGCAATGGCATCTTGGCTTTCAAGCAGAGCCAGGCCTCCAGGCTGGAGGGGTTTTCTCAATCTCAGGCTTGTGAGGCCTTTTTTTTGTCATCGGCCTTGATGTAATACTGTGCAGAGAAATGTGTGTGCTGCTCTGGAGTCAGGAAGGTAGGTAGGTTTTCTTCTTTTCAGCTTTTCTCGCGTGAGGGGCAGTGACCATGCACAGACCTGTCTCCAGTGAGCGGATGGGAATTTTTCTGAAATCTGCCCTTATTTAGACACACTACACAGGGAGGGAGGAGTGATAGCCCTGCCTGATCTGTTGCAAACAAATGACCGACTCAGAAGTTAACCACTGGGTTCAGAGTATCCAAACTGAGCCCTTATTTCGGTGAATCCTAGGCAGATTTACTTCTGATCTGTTGGTGGAAGGTGCATTTATAATGTGCAACAAAAGTGAAATTATATTATTTGGATTAAATACTTCTTTGCTGAATTAAAACACAGGCTGTAGTCTCAGAAGTGTAGTTTGAGGGGGGCTTTTCATTCTCCACCTGCTCTCACAGCTTTTATCTTCTTGCCATAAGCCTGAACTGACTGGGCATTTGCTAGTATGCCAGGGAGAGTGCTACTCGTCCATGAAGCTTTTATATTAAAAATTCTCTCCTGGTTTCAGTGGCAATCCTTCTGCTTTATTCTGTGTCTCCTTGCCTTTGGGAGAGTGCAGAGGTAGTCATATGTCTTTATTTAACCAGCTGGATAAGTGCCAAATAGCTCCCAAGGTGAAAAATAAGGTGCTTTTTTCCTCCTGGGCATGTTTGCCGGTAGTGGAACAATGGTCCTGTCGTGTAATGAGCTGAGTCAGCGCAGGGAGAAAAAATTATATCCCCCTTCAGAGTGTCAGCACTGTTATCCTTCTGCACAGCGACACGAGCTCAGGCTGGATCACACGTACTGGCTGTTATGTGAGGCTGTGAAATAAAGGGTTTGGGTTTTATTGTGCTCTGCACCCTCATCTGAATTTTTTTTTTTTTTTCCCCTGTCTCCCAGGTCACATGAGGAGGGGCTGAACACATCCAATCTGGCCATGGCTGCAGAGCTCAGACGTGTAAGTTTACTCACAGAGCGTTGCTGCTTTGGCATCAGCGCAGCAGCTGGCATCGCCCGCGCTCCGCAGCAGCACCGCTCCCCGCGGGAGGAGCTGGGGCTGTGGGGTGCCAACGGCGCAGGCACCGCTGTCAGCCACTCTTCTGCAAAGGGGCTGCCAGCAGCCTTCAGCGTCCTCATGTCAGCTAAGCTTTACGTTTAAAATGTGCCAAGATAAAGAAATAAATGACTGGTTCTGTGCTGTGGGGGCTGGCCCCCTTGTGTGGGTCAAGGTGAGAGGACAGGGCTGCTGGGGGCTGCATCCTGCCTGGCCCCTTCTCCCCTCAGGGGAGGGAGGAAGGAGAAACTGTGGTGCTGCCATTTAAAATGACCCTGTTCGGTGTTTTCATGGCTTCCATTTATTTCTTTTTAGTCAATATATCTCAGTTGTTGCAAGGGGAATGTCTTTCCCTGTCTGCTTTCACGGGAACCCCTTCTTCCTCTCTTTCCTCCAAGTAACTTTGGGTCTCTTTCTGAAGTTTTTTGCTCTGTCCTCCCCTATCCCTTTCCTGTCAGACAGAAGCGTTTCCCTGAAGATGACGAAAGGCTGATGGTGTCTTGGTGAGTCCAAGCGGTATTGGTGGGGAGAGCAAAGGGATTCAGCATCCCAGCTTCTCCCAAAGGTCAGGCATGCCCTGGAAGTCAGGATTGGCATAAATCCTGGGCTAAGATCTGCTCTTCTTGTGCTTCATCTAGCATATCGAAGGTGTCTTAGTTTAACAAGAACCAAAGCCACGTAGGGTGTTTCTGGGTCTGTACTCTGACGCAGAGCTGAATTTTCTCCTGCACCTATTCCTTGTAACATATTACCTGGAAAGTGGAAGGTTTGGGTGAGTGCCTGCTGCCCCAGCTGAGCTTTGGAAAGTGTGTGAACTCTTCTGGAGAAAAGGCAAAAAAGAAAAAGAAATAAAAAGTGTTTCCTTCTGGTGAGAGATAGTAAGTCTTAAAAACTTAAAAACTCACTGTTGCAGTGAATGAAACCCATGTGCTGTGAGTTCTCTTAAGAAAATCCCCTTCCCTATTACTTCAACCACTCTGTATAGTATGAAAGTGTATTAAATTTGTTAATGTGTGTTATTTCATGTTATACACTGATTTAATGAGGTGGTGAAATTTTACTGGAGACTTCGGTATTGTTCATGATTAAGTAAAGCTAAAGGACAGCCCAGCCCCAGAAAGAAGGACTCTGCTTCTTGGAAGCCTTGAGCTGCCCTGAAGGATAAAGGATACCCCTGCACATCCAAGATCCTCCGCATCCTCACCCTCTAACATGTCTTTGAAACCTTCCCAGCATCATCTGGCATCAGAGATAAGCAACTATAGCAAGACTGACTCCAGTGATGTCTGGATCAACAGACAAGCAGCATGAATGCTGCAAAACTGTATCTGCTTTGCAGTTTTGCTCTGATGTGGTAATCAGTAGTGTGGATCCTAGTGATGAGTCAAATTGTGCTGTACCTGGATGTTTGTTTGCTGTCCTGTTTACACAGGAACTCTGTGTAAAACTACATTTGGGTGCCCTAATTTGGCTGGGAAAATTGTGACAGCCCTTGCCCTTCCTGGGGACTTGAGAAGACAGCGATGATACAGATGGGTGCCTGCAATGCTTCAGTGAGGCCAGTGGCATCCAGAGGCTGCCCTAACCCTGCTGGCCCAAGGCATAAAGTAGTAAACCTCAGCATGGTCCTTGTGGGGCTGCATGACCCCAGCCCTGTGGGGCAGTGGCATCGAGGACCACACAGATGCTGGGCAGCTGTCACCTGTTGTGACACTCCAGACTCCCTGTCCAGGACAAAAAATGCTGTCCTGCAGAGGCTGGCTGGGAGGTGTGCTGGCTCCCGGGGCTGTTTGCAGCTCTCAAAGACCCCCAGCAGCCTTGTCATTCTGGTGCTCCAGTGCTCACTTTTCTGCCTGTGAGGCTGCTGGGGCGCTTTGAGAGCTGTTGGCTGTCTGGGGCTAATCTCACTTTCAGGAAAGGCAGCGAGGAGGAACAGCACGGATTTATTCCCTTAGATTGAGCCTGAGCTCACCCGCCGTTGTTCGTGCAACGTATTGCAATATGCCCAACCCCTCCTTATTCAGTGGCGATGGCTGGAATACCTGCTGGTCTCCCAACGTCATCAGGCTCTGGTTATAAAGCGCAGGCGATAGAGCATCTCCCTGGTTCCATCTCTCAGAGAGGCGCATCTTTGAGACGTGAGCTGTACGTGGTGGAAAGATGTTTTATTCGGGTATCCTGACGGAGCCGAGTAGAAAAGAAGTGGAAATAAGGGAAGCGGCATCTCTCCGCCAGCAGAGGAGGATGAAGCAGGCAGTTCAGTTTATTCACAAGGATTCTGCAGATCTCCTCCCTCTGGATGGGCTGAAGAAGCTGGGGACTTCAAAAGATACTGTAAGGCTTTATTGTGTTTACTAGGAGACTT
>JAVSBS010001786.1:0-51162 GCA_033124195.1 Coracias cyanogaster
TCAGTGGTGCAGAGTCTAGTTGGAGGCCTGTAGCTAGAGATGGGGAAAGGGGTCAGTACTGGGTCCAGTCTTGTTCAGTATCTTCATCAACAACCTGGATGGAGGGACAGAGTGTACCCTCAGCAAGTTTGCTGATGATACAAAACTAGGAGGAGTATCTGACACACCAGAAGGCTGTTTTGCCATTTCAGGAAGACCTGGAGGGGCTGGAGAGTTGGGTGGACTGCAACCACATGAAGTTCAACAAGGGCAAGTGAAGAGTCCTGCATCTGGGGAGGAATAACTTCACACACCAGAACGGGTTAGAGGCTGACCTGCTGGAAAGCAGCTCTGTGCAGAAGGACCTGGGACTCCTGGTAGACAATAAGTTAACCATGAGGCAGCAGTGTGCCTTTGTGGCCAAGAAGGCCAATGATATCTAAGAAGAGGGTGACCAGCAGGTTGAGGGAGATTCTCCTCCTTCTCTATTCTGTCCTAGTGAGGGAGAATCTGGAGTACTATGTCCAGGTCTGGGCTGCACAGTTCAAGAGAGACGGCGAACTACTGGAACAAGTCCAGTGGAGGGTTACAAATATGATTAAGGGACTGGAGCATCTCTCTTATGAGGAAAGGCTGAGAGACCTGCGTCTGTTTAGCCTGGAGAAGACTGAGAGGGCATTGTATTAATGCTTATAAATATCTCAAGAGCTAGGGTCAAGAGGATGGGGCAAGTCTTTTTTCAGTGGTGCCCAGTGACAGGGCAAGGAACAACAGGCACAAACTGGAGCCCAAGACATAACATATGAACATGAGGAAAAAATGTTTTTTCTTTGAGAGTGATGGAGCACTGGAACAGGCTGCCCAGAGAGGCTGTAGGGTCTCCTTCTCTGGAGATATTCAAAACCTGCCTGGATGTGGTCCTAGGCAACCTGGTCTTGGTAAAACTGCTTTAGCAGGGGTGTTGGACTAGACTGTCTCCAGAGGTTCCTTCCAAACCCTACCATTCTGTGATTCTAATATATAATAATATATAAATATAATTTATACAAATGAAAAATTTCTAAAAGAGTAAGAGAGACAGACATCAAGACATTGTTGTGAGTTATGGATTTTTGAGAAGCTTGAAAATCCCCCAAAAGTTCGGCCTCATTTGTAATAGAAGCTACAAATTAACACAGAGTTCTGCCTATATATTTGGTTTAAGTATATTCTTTTTTATAGTGTGAAGCCCCTGAGATAAACTATAGATGCTATATTTTAAAATGATATAATATCTTAATCTGTACTGATCTAGTCCTTCATCTCTCATACACAGAGCTATACCAACTTATTTCTTGAGGAATCTCTTATGACAAACAATTTTTTTTTCCCACTTCTCTTAGTATAAGCAGCAGCTACAGTTTCTTATGAGTTAAATGAACTTGAAAGAACCTCCTGGACTTCTCCCAAAAAGCAAGGACATAGCTAAAAGCAGCATCAAATTCTATAAATATAAGTTCACTATGCATTTCCGTTCTGAGAGCATCAAAAAAGAAACCAGCCATTTGAGTGTATTTTTATCTATCACAGAGCAAAGTTTCTATCTCATTGAAGTCAATGGTAAATTTCTGTTGACTCCGGTGACACCAGGATTCTGCCCATACATCTCAGAATTGTGTCTCAAAGTCTTCATTCCAGTCAAAGGAAGTATGAAAAAGTTACTCAAATGCACATTTGCAATGAAAATCACTTCACAATGGCTGCTTATTACAGAATTTCTTCTATATGAATAACAAGGAACCATTCCATGCTATTGAAAGCTTTTTCTTTCTAGTGATGTACAAATAAATCCAGAAACAAAATTTACATTGCCTTCTGAAATCATGTTGCTTGTTTGGAAAACAATCTTGCAGTCTTCAAGAATTTATTTCTGCAAGATGCTGACTCTCCCTCTACCTTGACTCACAGTGTTGTCATCAGGATGAGAAAATGGTCAGTGACAGAGATTTAAAGTCCCCTAATCCTAACAAAGACTGGTTTAACAGTGATGGAGGAAATTACGCAGAAGATATTGTACCTGATCCATTGGTCAGGATATGGCAGATAAAAAAAAAAAAAAAGTGGTGTTAAAACCAAAGTTGTATTACACACAATTTTTGGTGTTTGGACAGATAATAGATTTTTCTAAGTCTCTTCGGATAGGGTAACTAGTTCTACAGTTTTGAAAATACACAGAATTACCTTTGCTAGCTGATTAATAATTTCTCTTCAACTTCTGTTGGAAAATGAGACAGAGTTCTGTCCTTTATCTACACTCCCTGTATGTTGTAGATTAATATTTGCAATGGCTATATTTAAGGATGAATCCTTCAAACTGCTGTCCTGTGTCATAGTGTTCCACTGACACTTCTCTTATTACTGTAAACCAACCCTGAAACATTTTATAATCATTTCTTCCTCAGTAAAGAGCAGGACGTTAAATTGAGTCTAAAAAAAGCACTGTCTAGGCTGAGCTCTAAAGAATGTTAATAGGAGCAGAACAGAGTAATCCCACCAGTGGTATCACCAAAGGCAGGATTTTAAACAGTGAAAGGGAATTCAGGTTAACTTACTAGTAACCACTAATCCCTTTTAAGATTTAATATTGAATTATGGAAGGGTGTCAATCAATGACTGGGTCCTCACTGTACTAAACAGGCAGTCCTGCCTGGCAAGACTTAATCTAAAGCTAAAGCTCGTCTTGCACATGTGAATTCTGGGTTATGAAACCGTTGTTCAGAATTTTATGAATAATTCAAAATGTACATTTGTTTGCAGCAAGCAGCCCAGAGGCAAGAGTTCCTGAATTGCTTTTTGTAATTTTCCATGAAGCACACCTGACTTTGCCAGGAGATAACATGGTCAGATAAAATTCATAGGCTCTGGCTTTTCAGTTCCCCTTTATATCTGGAATGAGATTTCCATATCCTCTGACTATGCGCCCAGAAGGGTGCTGCTACTGGGGTTGAGCTTTACACTGATTCAGATTACTGATTATATCACCTCTTATTTCAGAGGTGCTGCTATCCTGCTTTTTTCTTATAGGTGAAGCTGTAGTCCCAGTCGTTGTGCTAGCTTTGCTGACTACAGTCTCAGACAATGTCATTCTGAAAAGGTATCACAACTGTACAGACATGGGAAGTCTCCAAGAAAGCCAAATTAAACTTCCCCTGATGTAACTCTGTATCCTGCTATGGAAGGGAGAAAGAGCAAAGGAGTCTTTGGAGCAGAGCTGGCTTGCTCATTTCCTAATCAGCTATGAATAGATCTCCTCACATAATGTGATGGAAGAAGTAGAAAGATATACATTAAATATATTATGGGAACATGGTGTATGTTGGATGAGGCTGCAGAAAGCTAAACTGTTTCCCTGTAGTCTGATGAGAATGTACATTAAAAGCATGTACAGGCAGTCCTATGTCAGGCAGCTCTGAAATTGGTTCAGAAACTGTGTACAGCACTTCAGCCCAAGGGGGAAGAAGGCAGCAAGGACCAGAATCTGGCCTGCACAAAAGGAGAATGACTGACTGTGTCATGCTAAAAACATGGACAAAGCTGTACAAAGTAGGACCATACTTCAGAATGAAAATCTTTACCTGTAAAAACCAGAATGGCTTGCAAAACATCAGTGTCATCTGAACAGGCTTTCTCTGTGGAGGTGCAGCAAATTAACTTCTGTAATTTCCTGAATCAAGCAAATATGAAGGTTGGATTATGAAATTTAATAACCTTTCAATGAAATCTTTCCATACCAAGGAAGATTATGAGGAAGATTTGCTAATACAAACCCCTGTATTATTTGTATGAATTGAAAAAATAAAGTGGCCAGAATTATTTTATTGTTGCACAAAAAACTATGAAACTTGAAATCGTTGCTTGGAATTTTTACCAATCCGAATACATCAGTGTTATCCATTTAGGATGGGAATAAAGATATGTAAATTTATACCATCAATTTATCATCACATATTTTTTCAAGGGATGAGAGGCATTCTGTCAGATTTTTCATTCTACTACTCTTCTACTGATTCAGATTCTCTTCCTTTCACATTGTATTCCCATATTTGAAGTCTTTCAAATGAGGGG
The DNA here is from genome assembly GCA_033124195.1 of Coracias cyanogaster. Lineage (NCBI taxonomy): Eukaryota > Metazoa > Chordata > Aves > Coraciiformes > Coraciidae > Coracias > Coracias cyanogaster. The sequence continues at coordinate 4,084 of JAVSBS010001786.1, forward strand.
AATGAAATATGTGACCCTTCTGTGCTTTTCTAAAAATAGTGTCCAGGAGCAAGGGAACAGTAATCTTGGATGTGATGCATATGCAAATACGTTTGTGAATTCTTTCATTGCTCCATGAAGCTGAGGTATATATCCCCAGTGGATACACTTTTCTATAAATTTTAGAAAGCATAAACATTTGTCTTTTTTTTTTCTATTTAGTTCTTACCTTTTCATTAAATATTTATTGAAACAAGGATCTAACAATCCAGTTCAGTAATAGATTTTCTCTTGACTTCTTTCAAGGTCATGAATATTTTTGAGCAAAGCCTTCAGCTGACTAGAAGCTAGTCTGTAAGATAAAATTTCATCTCCAATAACACTGATGTACTTTACTTGTTGAAGGTGTGTTATGATCTGCATAGCAATCCTCCTTACATGTTGATATGCTTATCATATAATCAAAAGTAATGATCCAAATTCAAATATATCAAAGACCTGTGGTTACTAAGTACTTTACTATAAGCTACACTGATTACATTTTCCTCATTTGCAGGTATCTATATTTTCAACTAATTATTTCAGAGATTGTAGGGTAAAATCAAAATACATGAAGGCAATGAAAGTGATAATGCTATTTTTACTGAGGATGAGTTAGGGTGGGATGCAACTAATTTTACAAACATGTGGCATACACAGCAGATCTTCCAATCAGAGCCTGACCTTTTCAGGCAGGCTTCTCGTGAACTCATTTTTAATCTATTTGGATTTTTAATTCAGCCCTGAGTGCAATTTGTCTAATTTCATGCAATTAACAGAGGTGCTTATGTTAGGATTACAATCACCCTAGGCTCCTTTAATAGTCAATGAAAAAAAACCCACATCTAATCAACATTTTTGCGCATCAGACTTCACAATTTTCCTTTAGAGACGCATCTTCCTCTGTCTTCCTAGCAATGGAGGGAGTCTGAGGAGATATTCCAGTCTCTTCTGCAGCGCTTTACTGCAGTGGGGTTATTCCAAGCCCTGCGTAGAAGTGGGAGCTTGTCTAAACTCGATAGAGTATGGCCAAAAATAAAATCAGAATATATATCTTGAGTTTAAAATTCAATCTTCTTGAAAGAAATAACTTAATTATTGTCTGTGGTTTTCACATGTACCATTCAGAAAACCCTTCCTGAGTGAGAAATGTCCCAAGCTGTGTTGTAATTGTAACTTTGGTAATTATTAAAGTTACAAATCACAGTTGCCATGTTCCTTCTGGTTTTTTCACCACATGTCATGGTAGCTCTTGACATTTGATTGCATAGTAAATATCAGGTAGTGGCAGTCTAATTATATGATAATTCCTATAGATGTTACAAAGTAAATAGAGCAAGTGTCAGTTACATAGTAATTATACTTGGCCCTACTAAGCATTTTACCAGGTAATCTGCAGGAACGTGCAATTATCTTATCACCTATTCACTTGTCTCCATTCCTGTATCTTCATATCAGGATAATTCCTGATACAGGAATCTAAAACTACCCTCTCATCTTCCAAATTCTTCATGGTCTCTTTATGCTTTTGCTACTTGCTCCCTCAATGTCTCACCCTGCTTGTGAAAGTACAGTTTATTCTCTGTGCTCTCCATTTGATTACGCACATCGGGATAGGACAGTGACTTCCCTATCTTGTCATATAAACATTTACAAATCCAAGCATTTGCACTTCTTATTTTTAGGTAACTATCCAAGCATAAATAAATCACTGCTCAATTTCATGCTCTGAGAAGGCAGAGATCCAATAAAGATGTTTCCTTTGGGAACTGGGAGACTAAATAGTGCTACGTAGAGATTTCTGCACCTTCACAAGAAGAGACTAACACTTTCCTACTGTAATTCCTGGTGTTGTGGGTTTTGAGACAATTTTCTTTTTTTTTTTTTTTTCTGCTATACCTAGGATTTTCACAGCTCATTGTCAAGGTATAAAACTGCTTTTTGTCCTGCTACCCCCTGCTTATCCATTTATCTTTCATTTGTTTCTGCCACATTTTTTTTTCCCCACTATAACTTTGCTTCATATGTTCTTACCTTTTCTACTCCAATAGGTATGTATCTGATGCCTGAGGCAAACAATTCAATAATTGGTGCAGGAAGAGAATACTGAAGACAACAGCAAGAAACCTTGGGCAAGATTCATTAAAACAAACAAACAAAAAAACCACCCAACCAACCAAACCCTAAAACCAATGTCCAAACCTCCACCCTCCTTCTCCCAAAACAGATTTACTATCTGTGCTTCTGCTTTTACTGCATTCTCCATACCTGTCCTATGATGTTCATCCAAATCTCCGTCTGCTGCAGCCTGGTTGAAAAGGCTTGAGACCCTTCCACAAACAGCAAAAATAAAGTAATTGAAGAGATATGTTGCTAATTTTTTATGGTAGAGATGAGACTGACTTTGAATATTTCATCTGAGAAACAGCAAATTACTTCCTGTCTGAAATTTTATCATTTTATTAACTTTCTCTTACAGTAAATTCTGATATCTTTTGGAATGGGCAAATTCTGGGCTCTGTAAGATTATTTGCACATTAATGTTAATTAAAATATTAATTCATATTGGAGTTCTGTGCTGCACATTAAGTATTGCTTTGCTTTTAATGGCAAGCTGTTTGTAACTACTGGGGTATCAGAATTTGTGCTTTCACAAATTTGAGATTCATTCCCTTAATATTAGTCTTCTACATATTTTTAGTTCATCTTACCCATATCTTATCTGGTCTATCAATAAATTAACAACAAATCATGATAAAAATTAGGAAAAAAATACTATACACAGCAGCAATTTGTGTCTTATAGGTAAGTTTCAGAAGTAATAAGTAAATAGTGGTCAGCAAATCAAGAATCACACTCTGCAATGAAAGCTTTATCCTTCCAATGTTGCTTTTAGCATTGATTCCACAGGTAGTGTCTTAGAAGATAGAGTTAGAATGTACTTCTAGTTTAGCTCTGAATATATTCCCATAACAAAGAAATAAATGCAAAGGAAGAATATGAGCTTCACTGGCTCTACAGTAGTGCAAAATCAGAGAAGCCTGCAATGAAAGCAGTTAGCATCAGCTAACCTTAGTCAGGGTGGCCTCCAGTAAAATGCAAGCTGGACTCCTTATACAACTGCACAGCTACCACACCTTCTGAGCCAGAAAGTGCCCTCACTGACATATTCCATGTAAGTTTTTTCCTTCAAGAGGCCATTTCTTTCCTCTTTTCTTGAACAATGCTATGGGTTAAATCAGAAAGACAATATAACAAGCTACTGTTGCTGTTAGACCATGGGGAATGTTCACATGCCACTGTGTTGAGTCTGAAGCTCATTTGATTGACTTCTATGCCATTGATCCAAAGAGATATTATTGTAAGAAAGCAGCTTCACCCTCTGTCTCAACTGGGGTTGCTGGGAAAACATCTCTTTCCATAAAAAGGAGTCACTTCTCTCATGCTGCAGCTAAAGAGTCATGAACTAGTATCAGATAGGAAAACCAAAACCAAAGAGCAGTACACCTGGGGAACCTGTATATCATCTCCTCTCTTTCCATGACAGAGAAGTGCAACCAAGAGGGGATGGATATATTCCCACAGTAGTTTAACTCCCATTGGTTTGTTTCCATATGGGATGTTACCAGGCACTTAAGTAACCTTTGCTCAACATAGGGAAGGCCAACAGTATCTGAGGAATGCTTTCTAGATCTCAGACCTAAAACTGTGAATCACTGCCTATGGAAAGTCAAGACTGTTTAATATGTTCTTTACTACTTCATCATGTTGCGTTTTAAATGGTTCAAAAAACTAACTCCCCTTGGTTCCTTCAGGAAATTATCCTGGAGACTGATGTCCACCAGGACTGAGTGATTTCTATGAATTCTCTGGTATTTTTTTCCTTGCTGACATTTCTATTTTAGTTTAAATAGGAACAGCAATTGCTGAATGACTTCACTATAGTACGTATACACTCATTTGTGGCTTATTTCCACTCCCATTAACCAGGTTTTCAACACCCTTAAGTAGTAAGAAAGGAAATATTTGCAGCTATTAACAAATGCAGCATTTAATGACATTATAACCCTGCCCGATCAAAGCTTTTTACTAGATATTAGATTTCTTGTTGAAAGTCAATTTTACAACAAAATAAACACCGACATGACATAAATTTCACTGGTTGAGTTTTCAGATGTAGTTATATATCATATTACTCCTCAGGGGTGAAAACCAAAATGTGTGCAAATGAATTCAGATACACAGCAACAGATTTTCCAGTGACGATATAATTAAGGCTATAAAAGATTGCCTATATGTAACAGCTTCTGTGGGAGCCCCTAGCATGCTTTTATACACATAACAACCATATTTTGTTTTTCTTGGTTTGCTGTAACACTTACTTGTCTTTTTGTAAAGAAAGTACATTATTCAGTGTCTAAAAAAGTTTCCAAAAGACTGAGAAGCACAATAATTAGACCACTCTCGCCCAGATTTTGCATTAGAGAAAAATAAACATTGCTGAATGAAAATATGTCCTGTTTGTTTGGTACAAGTACTTGTTTTTGATATAAACACGTGTATGTCATGGGAAAAAAGTGAGTAGTTTTAGCATTATTGTTGTCAGTTCTTTTCTGAGATGATCACCTGCTGTCTGAAACAAGTACCCATTAGAGCCTTCTTAGTTTCTAAAGAAAATATTGATCCATTTTGGTTTCACTTGGGATTAGGATGGTACTGAGTAGGCACAGAGCAATATTTTCTTTTGCATTAAGGGAGACTACATTGTTGTTTTGTTTTTTTTTTTACTGCTACCAAAGGAATTGCCTAAGTGCTGCAATTACAGGCACCATTCAACTTTCGGTTCTCCTTGTTCACCTCCAAAAACAGAAGTGAGTGATTGTGCCTTTATAGCATCAGGTCAGAGACAGAGAGCTGCTGAGCAGTATAAGCACAACAGAAGAAAGAGAGGGAATAAAGATACCCAAGCACTAGGAGCTGAGCTCCATGACTGAAAAAAATGTGAGCTGTTTTAAAATAAGTTTTGGAATCCATTAATAAGAATGTATAAAACCATTACTTTACACAGGCAACAGTAGATAAATATTAATAAATTGAATGTCACTCTGGAGTATGAATGAAGAATTATTTCAGTAGATATTTGGAGCCACTTTTTACTTAAGTTTTACATGTAAAATTTCATATATTTCTCTGGGAATTTTGATTCCCTTAAAAAAAAAAAAAAGAGAGAGAGAGAGACCTTCTGAAGCAGAAGAAAAGGAAATATTTCCCTTCAGTCACATAAGCTATACAAGTACAACAGTTAATAATCACTGCTGGTCAACAGACTCTTGTTAAATTTCTTTCCAATAAAGAAATGCACTTTTGGCAAAAATATCTGCTTTCAACAGATATGTTGATATTCTGGTAGAAAACTACGTATCTGAGAAATGAATTTTGTATGAGAATACAGACTATTTTCTCTGAAAGAAAAAAGCAGCAACTAAATATTGCTATTTTCTGCTGTAAGCTATGCTTTTTAATTGACTTGTAGGTTAATGAATTCATAATGTCCTACTGGGCCCAGTCAGTATACACTTAAATCTATTGAAATATTTTCATTCAACCAGATGACTATTTCAAAGCTTCACAAACTCAGAAGTGAAATATATATTTACCCTTCATAATTTTCTATTCTCCTGCTACAAAACTTCATTCTGCTGTCAGGAGCAAAAAAGAAACCATTAGACAGTTTGGGTGGCTAATTGCCTTTCAATAACAGAGTCTTTGGATGCTTGAGAGCAGAATTCAGTCTCACTGTCTGTAATCATTCTTAATTGTCCTTAAAAGTGAAACAGAGTTGTAAATGTTTCAAAAAATTCCAAAAAATGCTTCAAAAAGTGTGTAAATATTTCCAAAAAACTCATGAATTTTCAGTGGTTTATTTCATTGTGACCCTTATTTCATTGCCTTCAGTAGTATTGTGTAGTGGTTTAACCTCAGCTGGCAACAAAGCACTGCACAGCCACTTGCTCACTCCACCTGAGTTGAAATAGGGGAGAGAATGGGAAGAGTAAAAGTGAGAAAACTTGTGGGTTGAGATAAAGACAGTTTACTAAGTAAGAAAAAAATCTGTGCGCATAAGTGAAGCTAAAAAAGGAATTAACTTACTACTTCCCATAGGCAGGCAGTCTCCAGGAAAGCAGGGCTCCATCAGGCATAATGGTTACTTGGGAAGACAACAACCTTCACTCTGAATGACCCCCCTTCCTCCTCCTTCTCCCAGCTTCATATGCTGAGCACAGTATCATATAGTATGGAATATCTCCTTTGGCCAGTTGGAACCAGCTGTCCCAGGTGGTGTGAGAAGCAGAAAAGGCCTTGACTCTATGTAAGGTCTGCTCAGCAATAACAAAAACATCCCTGTATTATCAACACTGTTTCCAGCACAAATCCAAAATATAGCCCCCTACTAGCTACTATGCAGAAAATTAACTCTATCCCAGCCAAAACCAGCACATATCATTATAAACTATCTTTCAAATAGTTGAGATTTTATGTGCAAACTTACAGAAATCTAAGTTGCTCTTCTACTCACAGGCAGGTAAAATGAGTTAACTCTGCAATGTGTTTTCTACGCCTTTTATAGTATCCTATACTCTCAACATGTCAGAACGAAAAGTTTACTTAATTTGTTCTCAGTAACTAGCCAATTAATTGGTGACATCACAAGGAAACACCAAGAGCATGGACATACAAATTAGTCTGTTTTCAACAAAAAGCTGGTGATTCGTGGTTCTCAGATTGTAATATCATTGTATATAGAGACGTGTAGAACACGGTTCTTCATTGCCTGCTACAGCTCTTGCAGAGGTGCATTGTTCCAGCAGCTCTAGACATCACAACTGAGCTGGTTTGCTTAGGAATTAGTGTCATCTGTGACAGTTTTCTTTCGCTTTCATTAGGGTTACAAGCAATGGGAACTACAGGAAATACTGACTACTGAGCAGCCTTACAATTGTAACAACTGATTTCACAACAATGAAGAATTTAAAACAGATACTAAGTTCTAATGCCAACAGCTGATTTTCAGGCAACCTTATTCCAAGAGCAGCAAGCACAGTTATAGAGGGATATATTAAGAAAGCCTAATGTACTTTTTCTGCTTAGTCCCTCTCGTCTAAGGATTACTGCTAGAAAACAGCTTACACAAATCAATGATTCTGTTTCTACTGGAAATGGAAGTGACATATTTCTTTTCTGCATTTACACTCATGGTGTAAAATACCTGGCCAAATCCATGATCAAGTTCCAGGGATTTGTACGTGTTTTGAACGTACCATGAGAGGAGAGTATACATGGATCATCTAAATAAGATCGTTTAAATGAGAAAATGTTCCCTGGCATGAGCAAGGAGTACACAAGACTATGTTACATCATTTTTTGTCCAACTTGGAAATTATTGTTTGATTTGCTACAATAGAAACACTAAACTCAGAGCTTTACTACTCCCAGAAGACGAAAATATTTACTATTGAGGGTAAGTTGGATCATGTACTGAAAATACAGTAATTATAGTAACAGATACAAAACCCACAAATTTATTTGTCACCTACTGATTTTTAATACTTTTTTTTTCACAAGTGAAGGGAAAAATTATAAACGTGTCCTTAACCAAGTCAAGAATAAGATAAATATGATTTTATGTAGAATACTGTGAAGAAAATATTATTAAATATTAAGTACTATTTGGGGAGAAACAGTGACTAAGATTTTCACATTTACCTTTGTAAGCAAAACCCCACTCAGAATCTCAAGACAAGACACAAAGATTATATAACCAGTAAGTCTAGCTTCAGGCCACAGCAGGGAAAAAAATAACAAAAGAGATCATTTATAACATTTTCAAAACTGCCAAAGTGATAAAGAATCTTAAGTCCCCCTCACAATAAAAAAGATTTTCCATCAGCTTTAGTAGAAATCAAGTTGAAGTACATGAAACAAAACACAATTAAAGATACCTTCCTCCTCTGGGGCTCCTAGTGCATACCAGTCTTGGAACAAACACGCTCCAGTGGAAAGCTCCACATGAAGTTGCTTTTTTATTCAGCACTGGTCCCATTATGCTGTGTAATAAATAAATACAGAAAATGAAATAAATTTATTTCTAGATTAAAATGTTTCTTCTCAACTTAAATGCTGAGCTTTATTTTTAAGACAGCTTTTCAGAACCATTATGTTGAAACCATGCTTTTTGAGCAAAATGAGAACCTGACATGTTAGTGAGTACGTATTTTCCAGAAAGTAAAACCAGGAATTGAAATGCATAGAGAATGCAGGTTAGAATGAAGTCTAAAAAAGGCAAAATTCTGAATACATTTTGTCTATTGATTCCCATAAGAAGTCAAATTAAAAAAAAAAAAATTCTACCATTAGGAAGAGGAGGAGGTTTACACTGGTAAATACAAGGTTATCAGTTTCCTAGTGACAGGTTTTACCTTCTGTCATCATTATTACTTTTATATAAATCTAAATGTTATTCTCTATATAACACAATATGAAATACTAGCATCATAATGAAGGCTACACCTGCAAAGGCTAGATTAAACTATTCTCCCAAAAAGTAAGTCAAGTTACTGGGACAACCAGTTTATTTTCTACCTGAAATTTTTCTTCTAGCCACTATGTTTTGGATTGGTTTTTTTGTTTGTTTGGAAGATAAATTGCTGCTGTGCCATGAGGGTTAGGTCCTGCCTCCTCACGCAGCTCAGTACTGACTGATTATTCTGGGTTTAGATGATGCAGCTGTCCATGAAACAAGTGATCTGCTCAGCTGATCAGGGAGGCAAAGGCTGTAGCCCTGTTTTTAGCTTACAGTAATAGCCTGTGCTAATTATAGTTAGAAGCCAATGATCACCACTATGACTATCTCATAGCATTTAATATATGAGAATCTCTTACTAACACTCAGAACCAATTACTACACAGTTACATAGCAATAAGGTTACTAAGCAATAGAAGCATGGTAGAGAGCAACTGAAACACACCACCAAACAGTGAGAACATGTCCTATTAAATAATAGCTTTGAAGGTCAGAAAGTATACTACCTTTCTATCCAAAGACAACTTCATTGATTCATTATCACAATGTCGTGATTGTTCTTAGCAGCTCAGAACTCATTAAAAAACCAGAAGTTACAGCAGAAGCTCTGAAGTGCTATTAATTGCATGTAAAATGCTGCTTTTACCACTCAGACACCAGATTTTCAGGTGTGGTGAGTTTGGTGCTTACTTGCAGTTAACAAGAGGTTTTTCTGTCCTGTTAAATCCTCCCTACTTATTTTTAGAAGCTTCTCACACTTATTCATGCCCTGCTCATCAATGTGTGAAATTAAAGCATGAAATGATCAGTATGTGAAAGTGAGGTTCACACAGTTAATTTATGAATAAATTACAACAGGGATGCTGAATACATTTAAGAAAGCCTGTGCAACCTGCTGAAATAAGCTACTGCTACCAGGTTGAGGGCTGAAACCAGAATGGCTGCAAGTAGAGGCTATCTGGAATTTACTAAGGTCAGGCAAGTATTGGCAAGTTACAACTGGCAAGTTAAAGTTAATTGCATTTTTGCTGGCATGGCTAGTATAAAATAATATCTTTCAACGTGAAAGACAGGATTGTAGAAACTCAGTTTTAACTGTTAAAGATGTAAATCTGAAGGCAATGTCTTAAGCTATAGAAATGGTTTACAAATAAACTGTATTCTTCTTCTTAAATTACTGAGATTAACAGCTCCATGTATAGTTGTGATGTCTCTGTGTTAAGAATATAAATGCTTTAGCTCCTGAAAAAAAAAAAGGAATTCTGGAGTAAAAAGTTAAGTTAGTCTTGTGCTCTCAAATAAACTGGATCACTTTCATACAGCTTGGGCTCAAAGAGACTGTGAACAACACATGGAACCAGGAGTAAAATGAAATGGAAAAACATAATAGCATGGAAGAATAGCTAAATGCTCCATTAGACCTGAAATCCTCCGGAAACTCAAAGCATCTGGGAAAGATTTAAGCCATACACAGAGTATTAGTGGGAAGACAATCAGAAAGTAGCCTAATTTCTGATAAAGGGAGGTTCTGGCACACTTCATACGTCTAGATAGATAATTGTGCATGTCAAACCAATTTTGCTGGAGATGGACTGCACAGCATAGTAACGTCTGACATGATTGATATTTCATCTACTCTCCCCTTTCAAACAGAGTGGTGGGCTTTGATAGCATAATAAATGGCTATTTTACAGCACTGGGTAAAAAGTATTATGTGGACATGATAATGAAAAGAATAATCTAAAGTTGATCTCCTCATCCTCCAAATGCTTCTAAAGTGTACTCTTGCTTTCTCTTCTGAGCTATTCCATGAGTATTTGACAAGAAGAACATATTAGGTAGTAAAGTTGTGGAGAAAAGGGGAAAATTAGAGGTAGATGTTTTCCCAGAAAAATTATGCTTTAAAATTATGATGATTTTAAATTCATAATTTAAAAATAGTTACCTAATTTTAAGACCCTGGTCATAAGTCCACAGTTAGATGTATGAAGATGTAGCTGTGCATCTACAGAAAATCTGCTGTTAAGCTAGTAGAAACACTCAAGCCCAGCACCTTCTGAAGCTAACGAAAACTATTTCAGAGGTTTACAACTACTAAATACAAACACTACCTTTCAGTTTTGTAGGCCATAATAGTTGTATTACTCTGCTAAAACACCACAAATTTGTGATTACATTATCTAACAGAAAAATTAATTTATTTCTCAAGTTAGGGTAAGGGATGCATCACTCACTGCAGTTTTGTTAATAGCAGGGATGGGAGGCCATATTTTGAGAAAGTTCTGAGAATTATTCATTCAACCATGCATTAAGAGCAAGGTTAATCACATATGAGCTATGAGAGTCTTTCCTCATTTCGAGGACTGGAAGATGCTGATTCTCAGATTCTTCTGAGATGTTCTCTGAGCTTTGTCTTACTTACGTGCATTTTTTCTTTTCCACCTATCTTACTGAGCTTGATTCTTTGCTCTTCATCTAATTCATAGCAATTTTCCTGTGCCCCTATAGATTCTAATCTCCATGTAAATGACACCAGTGACTGTCCCTCTCTTAGTATTTTAAATCAAAATTGAACCAAGAGTAGCCATGCTATGGAGACTAGATTTTTTTTTTTTCCCCCTTCAAATACAGCGGATCTGTTTACCCCTGGCTAATAATATAATCTTCATGTACACCTAACATTTCTTTAAAAATAAAAGGGAAGAAAGGAAAATGTACTAAAATCAGCAAGCACAAGTATAAAGCACCATGTTTCAGTGGGAAGTTTAAAATAAAGTTTTTGGCTCTGCTGAAAGAGTAAATGTTAAAAAACCAAATTTGATAAAAACATCACTATGAGTATCAAACATCCTACAAGACATGTAAGAATAACCTTCCATCCTCAAACAACTGCGCACTTCTGCAGATTCTTCGTCAAACATTTCAGTAAATCCAAGATTAAACTACACTTGCTTATTCAACTATAAAAATTTCTTAGATTGTTAACATTATTCAGGGTAATGTTTTAAAAATTCAGTTAAACCGACTTTAAAGTTTCAACAGCTCCATTTCAACAAATTTGTTTCAAGTAATACCAGACAGTTGTATTTTGATATTTTGGGAAGATCAGATTTGCTTTTGCACTTTGAAAACGAAGCGTTTGTTTAATTTAGAAATACGTACACAGTGGAAAATAGAACACAGGTTATAAATTCACAATTGTTTAGTTGTCACTATTTTAATTGATCAGACAACAATTTAATACTTTTTTCTGTTCCATTATTGAATGGAAACTTTTTAAAAAGTGTGACACTATGTGTAAGAAAAGACATGCCTAATTCAACAAAGTAGTAATTTACTGGGTGTCAGCTGAGTTGAAACCTTTTCAAAAAGGCTGTCATTTTTCAGAAGTAAAAAAAATAGGGGATATGGTGCCAAGAAGTGCAACTAGGAAAGGATGAAATTAATGAAATCTTATCAAAAATATTTTTTAAAAAGGCATAAGAAGGTATTTTGTATTACAGCTTTCAGTGTGATTGATGAATCTTGGTACCCTAGTGCACTGAAAACAAAAGACTTCTACTTTATGTCATATTGTCTGTTCTCATCAGTTTGGAGACTGATTTTTAGTAAATTGGATAGTTCCCACTAACTTTATTTTAATCCAATGTCTAGCTCTCTTTTGGCTGGAAAGAGGCATGTGTCAGCTGAGAGGACACAGCCACTTACCTCTCCCTTCTGCTAGGACTACATTTATTGTTCTTTTTTACCTTTGAAAGGAAATTAAAGGCTTTAAGTGTATTTAAAAACAAGCAGGTTTCTAGACATAAAAATGAAAATGATCAGCTTGCATGATCAGCTCTGTGTAAGTTGGACATACTTTACATTTAAGAAGAGACTGTAATCCTCTGTGTACTATTGATGTTTCATGTATAAAAGTACAACTTGGTGCACAATTAAATCATACAGAAAATACATTAAAAGCTCTAACGCTGCCTTGTGTGGCTTGTGAAATAATGAACATGTTCTGCTCACAGCCTCAGCCATTATAATGTTATTACACAGTCATTAAATTGAAGCTGTTATTCCACTGCTAAAACAACTGATCAATATCCATTACCATTCTGTGATGGTTGGAGCCAAAATGAGATTATATTGCAAATGAGCTGCAGACAAGGTAATGATCCCTCCACTTTGATATATTTAAAGGCATTCCCTAAAGCAGATAATTTCCTTAAGAGAGACTACAACTTTTCTATCAAGTCTCCAATCTAGGCAAATAAAAATGTGTTTTAATTATAAAGAGCCTTACCAAATATGGTCTATAATGAAATAATAGTGTCCTAGGCAAACATAACCACTGCTGGATCAATGAAATTGTTTCTAGTTCTTACCTACTGAGTTTTATATGTTCTGTAGTCATAAATACTGTGTTACATTGAGCCTGTGCCTTACCAAAGAAATGAATCAATTGATATTGGCTAGAAGTCTCTTAGCATGGTAAATTTTAGAGCTTGTCTAACAACAAATAAAGAAATAAAGGAGAGATCTCCTTAGAAGGGTCTTTGTGTCTCTTTCCTATGAGACCCATGATAATCTCATTTTCCCCTTTCTTATCACTTAAAAACTCTGGTCAAACCTCTTCCAGGCCGTGCTTGAGCGGTTCCTTCAAGGTCCTCTCAGTCACTGATTTCAGGGATCCAGTGTTGGCCATCACCTCTTGTTACCTCTGGCTCATTAGCATATCTGGGTGTTTATTATTTATTGAGGTTTTTTTTTCTATATTACCTAGATATCCTCGCAAGACAGATGTCCTTACACCTGGGCATCCACATCTTTACATTCCACATGTCTTTACGATATGCAGAATGCAACAGGTTTTCCAATTGCTCCATTTTCTATCTCTTTTCAGCTGGTCCTCTGATTTCCCTATTGAAGCAAAAGGCTTCACAAACATGTTAAACACATTTAAACATTTTACTACTATAATATATAGCATAGTAACATATTAATATAGTATAATATAGTAATACAGCATAACATATCTTAAGTTGATTTTCCCTTTCCCCCTTGTTTTTCTTCCATATTTGCCAGATTTCCCAAAGTAGCTGTTGTTTTATCATACATTGACAAAATGCTTACCTTCTTCCAAATAGCCCTTTTGGAACTAGAGCTTATATTTCTTTTTCTTTTTAACTCAGTCTTCCATGATTTTGAATATATCTCTAGAATTTAATAACACTGTAGCCATCATTAATGCAGCCCATCTCAAAAAGACAAGGCTTTACTTTTGACACTAATAACTATTTGGAAGGAAAAATTACTGGTAATTATGATAGGATTACGTAGGCATTTATATACTAAGTATAAATACTGCCTGCGGTGGAAATAATTTTTCCAATACTAAAGTGAAAATATTGTAAGTCTAATATCTTTTTTTCATATACACTTGATATTCCTGAGTCACTTTCTGTGATATTGTTCCAGCTGAACTCTGCAGCAAGGGTCTGAAAGACCTTGCTGAATGATAGGGGCAAAGAAGCCTAACCCCTCCATAGAGATTATTTAGACTATTTTCTATGTAACCCTACATGCCCATAAATAAAGAAGCTGTGATTTAACTCTCTGCAAAATGAACATATTGTCTTTCAGACCTGTTCAGTAGGAAGAACGTGTTGGATATCAGCTGAGTACTGATGGTAATCTTTGCCATTTCTCCCTTCTTCCTTACACAATGTGAAGGACTCTTCCAGCTGTTGCAAAACTCATGTTTCTAGCCCATTTCTCAGAACAGGTCATCCTCAGCTTCTCATCTTTCTGCCTTGTCTTTCTGTTCTTCTCAAAAGCTTTTCCCTCTTACCAACCCTATTTGACATCTCCATTTAGCAAGCACAACTTGTTTTTCTCCACGATTGCCTCTGAGGCCTGAAAGGACAAAAATAACCATTGTGTGATTTCTTTCTTCTAAAAATCTCCTCCTTTTCACATGAAGCCTTGATTAAAGGCACTACTAGATAGGCAGCTGGTGTCTTGTTGAGCGCTGTGCATGTAATACAGGGACTCAATTTTTCCTCCACTGCCTGCCTGCCTATCTCATTTTCATCTTGCCCTATATCTTGTTTGTGATGCTTGGCCACTGCCACCATCACTGTTGTACTGCAGACTGCAGTGGGAGCAGCATAAGGCCCTATAAGAATAAGATTGTAAGACTATATCAGGAATGGGCTGAGGCAGCCACAGTGCATGCTATGGTGATTTCACTGCTGTTGTTACCCATGCTACAGAGAGTAAAGCTGACCTGCTATGCTATGCTGCAGTCCTGCCGCTGATTCCTCTCTAAATATACCCTCAGTTATAAGTTCCTTGGCAGAACTGTGTACAGCAGCAAGAACAATTGTATCATAGTCTATGGCTACTCCGAGGCATGATAATAATACCAAGAATAAATAATAAACAATGGCAATAACCTTGCATCATCTGACAGCTCAAAGGCATATTTAATGCAAAAATAAATAAATCATTGTTATGAAGAGACTCTTACAGCCCCTTCTATACTACTATATTCTGCTTCATTTAATGTAAAGTACATATCCCAGTGTGACAGCCCTGACAGCAGAACTGTCAGAAGATTTAGTGGATTGTATGATTTTCTTTCTCTGATCAAACTGAGAATTGACTTGTCTTGGCAAATCTGTAGTGAGGTTTTGAATGTTGACAGAAGAAGGGCACAATGGGGAGAAGCGCAGGTCATAAAAGCTGTCTAATCTAACAAATATTATAATTCCTAATGAGTTTTGTCTTGACTTTTTTTTCTTACACAGTTGTTTGTAGACAGTCTTCTAGTCTTAGTTTATGTATTCTATATGAAAATATTAATTACATCTTAGCTTTCAGAGATCTGAGGGTTGGCGCTGGTAGCAAAACTAGATGCTCCTATTTATAACAACTATTTGATCAATAATGTATTGCAGATGCACAGCCCACAGTACATTGTTATGAACATACAAATGGGATGCCTTCCTACTGCACATGCTCTGTGGTAGCTCGCTTTGCAGTGCTCAGCACTATTCTGCTAGAATAGGGGCCAATGAAAACCTTGCTGTTTAATTGCACGTCCATTAGAACAACACCAAAGGTTAAGTTATTGCAGTTAATGATGTTTAAGTGCTAAATAATCCAGGCCTGAACAGGAGAAAGGAAGTGGGATGCTCTTTTTTTTTTTTGCACAAAAAGAATAATTTTACAGCAATCATAAGGACACTTCTGTTGTTATTTCACAGCTGCATTCTCATCAGTTTTGGCTGAATATAAGAAAAACACATAGAAAAAGGAATTTTAGAAGATTGAAGTGAAAGAAGATCTTAATACCCTTTTACCTGCACCTACCTCAAGATTTCCTGCACTAAAGGAAAAGTGCAGGTGAACTGAATCTGGTGGATTTATTCTCTTTTTAATGACACAAATGCCAGCTGAACAGACTCAGATTCTGTCCATACTACTTCATCAAGTTCAATGGGTACAAATGAGAATAATTTCCAGTGTAATGCAACATAATATAGACACCAGGCCTATTCAGATTTGATGTCATTATAACACAAAATGAAAATTACTGCATTCCGTTTAACAAGTAATAATAATCAACTGCAGTCAATAAATGTCTCAGCTTATAAGAAAGCTTATAAGCCTTAAGATACGTACATATTAATGAGAATGTTTTCGCTTTCACAAATAAAAATTCAAAACTTTTTTTCCTATGCAAATTAATAACATTGTTCCAAGGAATAACCTGGCTTCATCATTGCTTTGAGGGCTCAAATCAGTATTAAAAGTCTTTCTGTAGATATTAATCTGTAACTTGCTGAGCTGAATACAACTGCTTGGTAAAATTCTATGGCTTTGGTTAGACAGAAAGATGCAACTGTCTCTATTGGCTTTGAAAGCTAGTATTATTACCTTTCATGGCATTACATACATAAACAGCACAGTCAACATACCTTGTCAAGATAAAAATAGAAAAGATATAATTTTAATTGTTTCAGAAGTGAGACAAAAAGCAATTAGTATACTAAATGGAAGCTTTTATTGTCATTTTTTAATTTCTAAAGTTTTTTTTTAGTCAGTTGATTTTTTTGTTTATTTCTATGCACTATCTTGCATGACTTTCATCGTGTTCATAAATTTTCAGCCATTTCTTCAGAACTTCACATAATCTGTTTTACTTAACAGTAAAACTTAACTGAATGGCCCATGGACACTCTGGTGTTTGAGAATAATTTAGAAAATAATTGTTTTCTGATGATTTTGAGATATTTTGAAGTATACTTGATTATAATATCTGTCTTATTAACTCAGAAATTACATTGGTAAGGCTAGCCACCCTTGTCAGGAAAGTCAATTTATTAATGGCCAATATCAGTTATATTCCCTTTAAGGTGTTCCTTTCAGAACCTTGAGTCATCCAATTTCTATTACAACAAACACACATTCTGTGCTGAGGTATATAGAGTTTTTCTTATTACATATGAGCAAAATTTCATTGCCAACACATAAATTAAAGTTTAATGACTGACTGCTAATCATGTCTATAATATTAAATTTTAATTCTTTTAATAATGATCTCATATATTTCCCTGTAAAATTATGGAAATTTATCCTTTGTTGTTTAGTCTTGCGCTTTTCCTAAAAGGCTTTTTTGTATGCTTAACAGTAGAAATGGTAGCTACATGGTGTTTTATATATCTGTCACACTTTAGTTTATAAAGTGAAAAAAACAGACAAACTGTACCAATTCATCTGGGTCTTCTTGCCTTCTGAGCACATCACTGATGTGTGTAGTGTTGTCTGTAGGATAACACCAGGTGATTGATGGTACATTTTTCCTACCTAAATGCAGTGTTATAAGTGTTTAGAATAAAATTATTTTTTCTAATGGAGTTTACTGGAGTATGAACATCACTGGGGAGGGTACTAACACAGTTTTCTGATGGTCCGATACTGCTCCAGCTGAAGTAATTGAAAAAACATCCATTAACTTTCAGAGAGGTAAGTATAGATCACAAAAAATCCAAGATAGAAAGTCATACAACAGGAAGATAGAGTGGCTAGATTCCAGTATCCTTTATACCAACTTTTTATTGGTGTAACTGTAACATTTCTGGAGCTGCTCCCAATTACACTGGTATATAAAACCCAAATGGGCCCACCAAGATCAAGTTAAGACTAAGATTTAGAACAATCACATGGAGCATTACTTGATTCTGTAATTCTTGGTCATCAAGATAAGCAGTCTAATTTTGCAGGATTGCCCACATAGGCTAACAGATAGATTCAAGCCAAAGCAGTAGGAGTCTACAGGTTTTTTCTGTGTCATTGGTTTAATCATATTGGAAGACCATTGTATGGTTTTATACATCCATATGTACATTTGACATGTCTCTGAGGAGTTGGAAGTTTATTACTTTGACTCTAAGTAAAAGGAAAAATGCTGCCTTTTCTTTTAGGACCTTGATCCTCTGTAGCACTGAGCACATTGCAGAAATGTCAAGGGCTTTGAATTGCCATTAAAGTCATAAGCTTGAAAGGTTGAGTCATATAGACATTTATTTTATAGCAATTAATAACCTGAGAAATTAAGTCACTGATATACTATATATCTTAATTAGAAGCCATGTCTTCAATTTAATTGCTTTATTTTGCAGCTTACATAACAAAGGTGCAGATTCTATGTAAGATTTGGAATGAATTCAATTGTTGTTTTGTTGTTTATGTGAAACTTGATGAGATGAAAGACGAACACTAAGTGATCTATTTTTACTCCTCGGTTGACATGCACAATTCTCACTGAAACTGGAAGATGCATCACAGAGAATACGCCCCAGTATTTTCAGGAAAGTATTGAACCACTCCTACATTTCAGATGGCTATCTCTTTTAAGTTTATTCCTTCATGCCTTTTAGATTAATTTATGTCATAGATTATCTTACCACAGGTCCAATTATAATTACAGGTTTAATACAGTCAAATAAACAGAATGGAAAGACCTTCCTTTAAACACGATTTTCAAAGCTAGTCATGGATTAAAACATACCTCTCAACTTTTGAAAAACAAACAAACAACAGCCCTCCCCCTGACACCCCAGCAAACACTTTCCCCAGTGTATTCTAATGAATTTACTAAATTAATTTAGCTTTTCAGGCTTTGCATAGTTTTGCTCACTTTTTTCCACTAACTCAATGCGATACACCTAACTACCACACTGACTTTAGTCCACTTTCACACATACCTTACCTCACCTACCTAATTCTGCCTTTCACAATTTCCTATTCAGATTACATAAACCAGCTTGCACACAGCCATTTTGAATACAGTATCATCTCAACTGTCCATCTGGTTCACCAGAATATATGGTCAGATTCCTCATGAACCCTGTTCCTTGAATTTATAAGAAATAAGAGATGGCGAGCCAATCTCTCTTTGCTTTTAGGCAGGGAAAGATCTGTGCACAGACTCTAATTCTGCTGTCAAAGGATCAGGCATCAGAATTTCCAGTCCCTCTAGTGCATGTGGATGTTGCCTCTGACTTGATACACTTCTTTTCTGCCCTGTTCATTAGCCTAGATAAATGGCTACGTCCATTTAGTGTCGATACTCTCCCACAGCTGGAATACCATCCCCTATACTTGAATCTCTCCCATAGCTTGGCGCTTCCCATACAGCATGGTCTTCTTTTTATGATGACAGCATGCCCCCTTTATTCACAAGCATCTTCTTTGTCCCTCTGCTTGTTCCAGATGCCAGTGGTTTGGTTTACGGGCCTCAGAGACTCTTGGATATTGTAACAAAGCTGTCAAGAAACACCTTGTAATCTCATAAGCCTGATCAGATCTCAGCCACCTCCTAAGATGTTTAGGTTCCTCTCTCTTCCTGTTAGCCTAGTTCCTCAGTGTTCAAGACAGGAATTGTAACCTCCTTATTTGACAGAAAGTGAAGCATGGCATAGAAAGCCTGGATACAAGAAAAGGCCCATCACTTAAACTTTCAGTATGTTTTGTAAAAGGAAGCCAAGATCCCTAAATCAGGGCCATGGATCCTGCTTCTAGGTGCCAAATTAGCTTACCTAAGTTTGGAAATGTGTTGCTATAGGATGTTGCAGAACTAAACATATAAATGGTTTAATGGGTAGTCTTGGAGAACAGGTGCATGAATGCCTATTAAACATAATGATCCTTCCTTTAGGGGAGGATATCCTCCAGCTGCCAATACTCAGCTGTGGCAGTTGGGGTAAGGATAATGACGTTCTTTTTCCTACACTGTTCTCTAAGGCACTTATTACGAATCACTTTCCAATACAGGGCATTGTACTGGATGGGGTTTATTGGGATCCTGTAGGGCTGTTCACACATAATTTAGAAGCTTAGTCTAAGATATATCTTGATTTAAGATACTCAGGATGTCGGGATAAATTCAAATGAAGTAATAATCATAGATGTCTAAAAGGAGAATAGTCAGCAATGAGGATATTAATTTTTGTCATAAAAACTATCCTGGAGCAAAGGGCACAATTAATAGCAATGATTTTGTTAGATAATAAGGTTTCTTCAGGACTTAATGTAATCTTTTCTATCTCATTACATTAAAAAGCTTAAACAAGTTGTATCAGAAATGTACAATACTGTCAATTGAAGTGTGTGTGTGTATTTCTGCTGGTTTTAACTGTGAAAATATGAAGATATGAAGTGTTGATGTTAAGGATTTATTACTAAGGACTAATAAAAAAAAAAAAAAAGAAGAAAATACTCTTTAGATAGTGGCTTTATATTTTTTTTACAATATTAGGAATTCTACAAATACACTGAGCCGCTTTTGTCACATGAATCTGCCTGGAGCGGGTGGATTTATTTTTTCCTCTGATCCATTGTACAGAAAACTGATAAAGTAAATCTACCCTCACAACCCTCTAAAGACAGTTAGTTTCTTGACATTTTAATGGCTCCAATTCAAACCAGATTACTGTTGTTGTAATGTCAGAGCCATTCCAAAAGTGAGGGTATTCCCAGTAGCCATATATCTCATTGCTCACAAATGGTAGGCCACTGGTTTCTGAATAAATACGTTGTAGGAATAGTGATCAAGGAGTGTTCTTTTGATGGTTCAACTCTCGAGTACCAGACTGCTAGACTTGTTTAAGCTAGTAAAATAGATGAAAAAAAATTCCCTAGGTTCATAAAAATATTTTCTTTAAAAACATATGTAATGGAGAATCCTCTCTAGGAAGACTTCAAAATCACCTGACAGGGCAAATACAGACTCATAGGAAGTAACAGGGCTGTAGCAACACTTTACCTGCCAACAAGGAAAGTTTATGCATGGTTAAGTAAGCTTTCACCATCTGGCTGAGAGTACCTCTCTTCCAGGGTCCAAATGAATCTTTCTCTTTGCCTTTCAGCAAGCAAGTGAGGGTATGGAGGGAGGAGGTCCAAGAGCATAGGCAGGCATGTGAGGGTCATCCTAGGGGAGAATGGCACACAAAGAGAGAGAATTTGGGAGTCCTGATATCAATCAGTAGCACTGTGCATAATTGAGGCGTATGACGGACCAAAACAGAAGAAAATACATTTTTAGTATATTCATTTCTCATTCAAATTTATTTTCCTGTGTCTTCCTTGGACTAGCTCTAAAACAGGATTTGCAAGCTTCACTCCCAGAAAATTCAAAACAAAAAGCATTAAACTCTCTTCAGGGCGTGTGCAAAGGTCTCCTCAGATGACAAGGCAGTGTTCTGAAGAGGCCCACTTATAGCATGTCAGTCTGCTGAGCAGCCAAAGCCCAAAACTGTCCTTCAAAGAAGACCTCAAGAGTTCTTTCTCGAAGATCTCTCACTCAGTGCTGGCCTATTATAACATGATAATTTATTACTTCAAATATCTTCCGCCCTCCTTGTTTCTGGTAGGTTTAAAATGATATGTTTTTGCTTCCAAGAGCTCTTGACTTAAGCAAATCACCATACCTCCACGTCTCTTGTTCTTTTCTGCCCCTATACTTCCCAGGAAAAACCTGAAGTAATAAAGCTGGTTCATTTTGCAACAGAACATCCCTCTGCTGAAATCCTGCTGTCCCTTGTACACGTCTGCCAGTCTCTGTGTTTGTATTGATTTCTCAGTTACATGCATAGTAGCAGAAGAATAACAGAGTGTATCATTGCTGCATGTTAGCTTCTACAAATATAACAAGATTTTTCTCTCAGTTCAGAGCTGGTAAGCATTCAGAAAATGCCACTGGTGAGAATGCACCCCTTTTGCCTTCCTCTGTGTGAACACTTCTGAGAGAGCAAGGCTTGCTCTTTGTTGTTCATCTGGGCAGAGCACAAAGGTCTGTGGCAGCTTGTCAGTAATAGCTCATATCCCTACCACAATATCATTTGTTCACTGCACCCCATGCCTACAGAAATCCTACCAGTTGGAAGCACTTCTGATTTAAACAGTCCAGCATCTCCAATCTGACTAGCAATGAGCTGCACTCCACTAGGTACCTGCAAATTAACAGTGTCCAGTTCGTCCTATGGGATGCTACAGCATCTTGCATGAAAAATTGCTCTTCCCTTAGGAACTGAGAGCAGCCTCTCTGGTGTGTTAGCACAGATCTGGCTGACTTGACCTGTCTCAGAATACCTTTAGGCCTTGGAAACACTTTTCTTTCTTTAGAGCATCTTTTCATGTTGTCCAGTTCAGCCTATTAGGTATTGGATGGTTATAGCCTGTTTTCCTAGACGTTATGTGGTCCAAACATTTGCTTTAAAACAATACTCTACCAGTACATTAAATTCTGCACCTGGAAGATCTTGGAAGTGATTTGGCCTCTGTTATTTCTTCTGAAGACATTAAAAATAATAAATAAAAGCACAGCTATCTGGATAAATTCAAGAGATAATGAAAAACATTCAGAGATTTATATATAGTACATTTCAAGTGTTTTTCCAGAAGGTGTTAAAAAAGCTCTAGTGTCAAAGGGTCCTCTGCTGCTATCCTGTGGGAGAGAAAGTGTATGTGTGCATGACTGAGGGAATGGGGAAGGTGGGAAAAAGACAGGCATTTCTGGCAGCCACAGTTGCAGCTCAGGAGTAAGAAAGCTCCCCTCAAAATCAGCTCTTCATTTCAAAATTTTCCAAACTCCGGGCATACTGAACATTTGCTCAAAAAAATGAGGCTTTTGCATATATTTTAAATACCAGGTATAACTGAAGATTCCTAATGTTGCATGGACTAATATTGAAGCTTTTAAAAACACTCTTCCAGTATAACCACTTTGATGGGTAACATAATAGTTAAGTTTGTCCTTAATAGGCTTCTGGCACAGAATATTAAACTTACACGTTTAAATTATTATTTATTTACAGTATACTTGCTTTTACTAAAGACTACACCTAGATATCTCAAGTGAATTGATTGCATAAGAAAGACTATTTTTAACACAAACCACCATCTTAATCTTCTTCCAATATTATTGTTGTTTCTCACTTACTTTCCTCTTCTTCAGGCAAGTATTATATAGACCAAAGAACTATTACACCAACAAAATACACAATTAAAAGCTTCACAAGAGGTCTTTCACAGACAAATCCTTTTATGCTTAAATATAATGTTCACATTAGAAAAATGGTCCACATTAGAAAAAATATGATAATTGAATGAAATTTATGTTTAAGAATTTTCATCAGCTGTTGAAACTGGAGAGCTGTCAATATTCATAATAAAGAACAATAATAGAATAATATAACTGAATATTATAGACAAAATAATCTACAATAAAATCAGTCTTATATCTAGAATCAAAGAAGTTGCATCTTGCAATATCTGCTTTAATTTTAGTGTCTTCATGCTATTTTTCTTTACCTTAACAGCATTACTTAAAATATGTTATTTTGAATTATTTTCTGTAGCTTCAAACTTGAATAGATGGAGTTTGTTCCTTCCACTGACAGATCATGAAACAGAAACTTCTTTGCTCTTGACTCATAATTAGCTCATTTTGCTAACATATCCATGATGAAACCATCATATCTTGATCCCCTAAAGATAGGAAAGTAGGCAGGTTCTGGTTTTGGCAAAATATTTTGAAGCATTAAGCATTACATATCTGTTGTGTACTGTTTATTTTTTTTACCTATAATTTTTACTGTAATGCTTATCTGTGATAATTTCATTCAGGCTAACTAAAGCAAAGCTTTTAACTGCTGTACTTTCTTAAGCTGAATTTTCATAATGCATGGTAGGCTCTGGATAAGTAAAGATTTTATTTCAATCTTATATAAGGTGGGTTCCTTGGAAAAAGAAAGAAAGAAAAAAACCAACAAAATGGATTCTCAAGGTTTGCAGAAATGCTTGAATGCTTGTGTTTTAAGTGTTCAGTGATGCAATCTAAGCACCTTTCTGACATCTTAAGCAAATGATTTATGGAAGGTGGAGGAAGAAACTCTTATGGCAAAACACAGAACACCCAGATCTGTAATTGTTTGTGTCTACAGAATTCGTGCTTGTTTCTTGCTGCATGGTTTCATCAAGATCATTTATTTTATGGTGATTTTAAATATTTATATCACAATTTTTATTTTAAGTCTTTTTGCTTCATTTAAAGAAGATAACACTTCATAGCTTTTGCAAATGTTTGCAGTCAGGAAAATTACCGTTTCTCATATCTAAATATATTTAAATATCTGATCTTGGAAATAGGTGGTGTGCTTTTACCAGGGGTAATGTTTTTAAGCTAAAAAAGGGTAGATTTAGGTTAGACATTAGGAAGTTCTTTAATATGAGGGTGGTTGAGCACTGGAACAGGTTGCCCAGAGAGGTGGTGGAGGCCCCATCCTTGGAGTCATTCAAGGTCAGGCTTGATGGGGCTCTGAGCAACCTGACCTAGTTAGAGATGTCCCTGTTTATTGTAGGGTGGTTGGACTAGATGGCCTTTAGAGGTCCCTTCCAACACAACACATCCTATGATTCTATGTGCAGTAAGAAAGGTAAGTTTTTCTGATATCATGGCAAATGGAAAATTTTAGAGAATATTATGTAGAGCCAGCTGAAGTGAAAAAGAATCTTTTCTTATGCATCACTGAGAAATAATAAATATAAGCAAATCCTTCTTATGAAATAAGCCTTGTCCTAGGACAGGAGGAATAGAAGGCTTGGACAGAAGATGAAGAATTTTAAAAAGCTAAAACAAGCAAAAAGGCCTCAATTCTTGAAGATGCCCAGTTTCAGTAACTGTCATTTTTCAAATTATGAGTAGATGGAAATCAATAGAGCTAATTAAGACCTGGCTGTAGTCTTAGCAGGGAAGAGCTAACTAATTTACTAGCGAATTGTAGGCACCAGTATAAGAGCAGATCCACTGTACCAACGATTCCATTATTTTGGTTTCAGAGTATACTTGCAGGTCTGAGTCCTGCAGAGACAATAAGAGCTCAAGTACTGTTGTATCAAATCAGGATGCCAGTTTATATCAACCTTAATACTAAGAGAATTAATAAAGAGAGAAACTCATCTAGCTTTTTGTTGCAAGTTACTGTCAAAGTAGAAGCTGGGGCTCTCCAATCTAAAGCTGTTGTTTTTTCCCCAGTACTTGTTACTTAAATCATCCAAGTCTCATTAGAAGACAAAGATCTGATCTAAAACTTACTAAGGTTGCTGTGCGTGTCCACACTAATTTCAACTCACTACAAGAAATTTAAAAATATTTGGCTAAATTTCTAATTTGAAGAGGATATCTGGGTCACATATAATGGCTAGGGATCAGATTTTGTTCCTAAAGGTCTTAGTCGGTTGCTTTTGGTAAATTGTCTTTACAAAGTCTTTTTCATTTTGTTTTGTTCATTGTTAATTTGTTCTATTAGAAGTGATATAGAGTTTGCTTAGTTTCATTACTAAACTTGGTGCTCTCTTAGTAACCTTTATCACAGTTCTCCCTTAGTCTTTTCCTTACAGTACAGAAAGCAAATTTGCAAAGACAATACCCCATTAATCAGATTGGCTCTAAGTCATTAATGATGGTTAATTGCAAAACAAGAATAAACAAATGTACCCCTTCAACCCTTTTGCTTCTTTCCAGAGACTTATTTATACATGTTTGAAAGTTAGATAATTTCTAACATAAATGTTTCATCTCATCAGAAATAAAATTTAATTCTAATATATGATTCAAGATCAGCATTCCTATAAAACAATGATGTGATTTTACTAAGAAAAATGAATTGTGTGTCTGCTATATTCATATTCATTTTTTACTATTTTGATTTTTATACAGTGTAAGCTAGATGGCTGTTCACTGAAACACAAATTTTTATTCCAGTCAGAGAGCCCACTTGCCCTATGCATCAAAACATTCAAACCTTTTAATTACTTGATGGAAGTAGGCAGCTTCCCTTCTCTAGCACTTCCTGAATGAAATAATATAAAACCTGTACTTCATATCAATATTTCATATCACATTATTAGAAATCTGTCAAAGAAATAAGGACATGTCATTTTGATAATGGTAAAACTGGCAAGTAAGGGCAGCACCAAATTCAGATATTATTGCTAAAGAAGGGAGAAAACAATAATTTCCACACCAATAGCTTAGCTGTCTATCTATTAAAGTCCTTATGGTAAAGAAAACTCAAGAAAACAGTGTCAAAGTACTTGCTAACTTCAGTGTGTCAGAATGGTCTCAGAAGAAACTGAATCCTTCTTTTAAGAAAGAATTTGCATTAGTAGGCTCTTTACACGTCTTTATTCACGTGTCCACAGTCTAAATTTAAGTCAAAGATTAGAACTTCTCTATCACTGAATTGAGCAGGAATGGTCAATATCACACTTTTCAATCTTTCCTCACTTAGGAATAAGCAAGAAAAAGTAGAGAACTTGTGACTGAAGGTTGCTGCTGTGAATAGAAAAGGTATTACATAATTCTATGAAGTATGCAAAGTTTTTTTTTAATATGATGGATGGCAAATAAGTGGATGTTTAATGAGAGAGAACTAGTTTTATGAAAAGTAAAATAAAAAATGTTATGGGCTTTTGAACTGACAAATAAGAAGAATCATGCATGGATTATAAAAACAGTCTGCCTTTTTCATTTAAAATCATAGAAAAGAAAGTTGACAGGACATATGATGTGGGAGGAAAATAGTTATTGACTGTGAGATGCAGATCACAGAGGGGGAGACATGAAAGAAAAGTTAAATGGAGAAATTTCCCTGATAGGTTAGGTAGTTGTCTACATTTTATATATGTGTGAATAAATTGTGTGTGAAAAGAAGTGGTAGTCTGAATTGTGTGTCCCTGTTAGAGCGATATGTTATCTTTTGTTTTAAAATATGGCTTACTCTTAAGGATATATTTCAAACATTATTTAATCAAAGTTTATTTAATGCATGATGGCAATTGTAACTAGAGAAACATAGGAATAGAGAATTTTAATTGAAGTATTTTGAAAAAATGTATAGTCCAAAATAAATAAATAATGATAAGCATAGAGAGGCTGGATGGGGAATGGAGTATGTGTGGTGTTTACTTAGCAGAGCGTGTTTGATGTGAGCATGAACAGGAGGGACCTCCAGTATGTGGCAGTGAGAGAGACAAGAAATTGTGGGCAATGGAAACCAAATTTAATTGCAGTACAGGTAACAGAACTCACACTGATCAACAGTATGTGACAAGAGAGGCCAGAGCAGCTCCATAGAGGATACCTGCATGTCTTTGCACTCTAATGGATGAGTCCCACATTATTTCACATATTTGCATCCTAGTCTAAACTAAAAATAAGTCAATGGGAAAGTAGAAGGGAAGTAGATACCACAAGTGGCACAGACAAATGTTTATAGAGACAATAACATATATTTGCATTAAAACAATCCCCAAGATACATCCTTTCTGGGTAGCATGAAAGAAAACATCTGTTGCAGAGAGCACAGAGGCTTTGCATTTAGAAGTTGTTCAATCTTTTATGCGCAATTTGGTCTTTTATGTATATTACGAGACAATTATAGTGGTGCCTCACATAAACTGTGTCTCCCTTGTGGAATCTCATATTGGGGTAGGTTATTGGAAGCCAGTAGCCATTACAGTGGTAATTTGAGCTGGGACGGAGTAATGGCACCACATTATGAACCAATAATGGGATACTAATGTTTATAGTACTCTCTTGCAGTGCATGATAATGAAGGGGAAGAATAAGTTTCAGATCAATCCTTAATTAGGTGGATGACTTTCTGATTCTGACAAACACTGAAACTTGCCCAGAACTTCAGCACTGACTTACAGGGTTTGCTGTATTTCTGTCTTAGGATGCACAGGTCCCTAGTAAGTAGTACTGCAGGGCCTGTTTGCTTTAGCTTTTATTGAATAATGCCTTCTGAGCTTCTGGGTAGATTTGCATACCGTTTTATTCCTGTAGAACCAGTGATTTTGTGCCATTTGGCAGCATCCACTGCTGTGGTGAACACATGTCACAATTTCAGCAGTGCGAGAAAGGCAACAAAAAGGGAAAATCCTGGCATTTTGGGAGAAGTCAGCTTACTTTTGATCAGTGTGAAAATTATTTCAGTAAATTTCCTCTAGTGTTTTAGGTGGTAAAGACTGTGAGCCTTCCCAGCATGGGTCATGGCTGGCTACAGGACACCTTACATGGGGAAAGCAGTGTTTAAATCAGCCTGTTGTGTTAGATCCAGTGTGAATGACACCCACAGGGAATGCTGTGGATGCAGCTCTTTTCATCTCCTGGAAGGCCTGAATGCATCAGTTATGTGTAGAGGAACTGATAAAATAAACAAACATATGGAATGATTAAGTTTGACATGATACACATTGGCCCAAATTCTCTTCTGCTGCAGTGGTATCCATCAAAGTTTATAGTCATGTAAATGGAGAGTGAAGTTGGGCTCCCCAAGGCTAAACTGCAGAACCTCTTTTTATTATGTTTGTAATTATGTATTAACAAACTTTTTTTTGTATTTAGGAATCTTTTTTAAACATTTTTTTTAAAGAATGATGTGTAAGATTTCTGCCTGTGCCTTCAGATTCAGCTGTACCAGCTTCGTAGACCATTAAGCTAAATGTCCCTGCTGTTTTAACTAATCTTATATATGTGATGTAAGGGCTAGAGAACTTGGCTAAGTATCTAGGAAACACATTAAAATCTGAAGAGCACAGATACTGTATATAGAGCATGTTTATCAGTCCATGACTTCAAACATCTGTGACAGCTGAGAGACTGCTTGCTGGGGCAGTCACAGCACAAAAGGAGATGGGAGTTAAGTGAGGCAGGAAAACAGAGCAGCAGAAAGCAAGCTGCCCATTTGGCATCTCCTGCTCTAAATGCTTATATTGGGAACTCCTTCATTCAAAATACTATTTGAAGTCCCCCTGATGAAGTCTTTGGGTCTTCCTAGAAATGAATGGAAACAGATTTTAAACGGTAATCTTCATGGACCAGGAATTATTATATAAATTATTTGTATTTTCCTCTAGAGTTACACTCTCTTGCTCTCAGAATATACATTTATTATCAGTCCCTCCTCAATTTGTTATTTACTGCCTGCTCACAGGTCAGGTCAACCAATTCAATTTTTTAATGTCCGATCATGAGTTTTGGTCATTTCATTTAGGGCAATTAAGTAAGTTGCTAGAATTTTCAGCACTTTCCAGGTCAATTCATTAAGTTTTATAATTCTTCTGATCTTTAAATTTAACACTTTTCTGCTGAATTACAACTCTAATTAATTATCTTCTACGCTGCGCTTCAAAGGGACTCTTCTTCTCCCATCTTAACCTGCTAATAAATGGCAGTATTTATGAAGAGGAATGTGCCAGATTCTCATTTGCACTAAGGCTCTTCACAATAAATGACTGCAAAGGAGGCCTAATAGGGGTGTAAGATGCTTTGTCTCTGTTTTTTAAAGACCCATTTCTACCAATATACTAAACAGTTATTTTGATAGTGTCTAAATAAGAAAGGATCTAAGGTTTTGTGAGTAGAGAGGCAAATAGGCGATGAATGGCAAATCCTAGTTCTAGAATTTAGAACCCATTATATGTATATAAGTCGATTTTTGTTTGACACACTGTTCATCTATTACAAAAAGAAGAGATCTTTTCCCAGTATCCCTAGGGATACTCTCTCCCTGAGGATAAGACTTCTAAATTTTTGTATTTTTTTCTTCTACCAGCTCTATTGTTTTTAGAAGCCAGTCTTAGCAGTTATATAAATTGAAGGGAGGAGAAAGATAATTGGGTTATTTTTTTTGTTTCTTTGACAAACAGATATTTCCAGAACCATGCTGACATTTCATCATCCTCTGGACTCTTCTGTTCTGGAAGAAGGGCTATATTTTGTGGGTGATTGCTTCCAATACATGGAGTTACAGCTTCATTCCTGTCCTGTATTAGTTTAAGCACATAACCTTTTTGTCCTCAATGAAATTGTTATGAGCTGTTTCGAATGCAAGGAAGGGAGAATGAGCAGTGAGCAGAACTGTCCAAGGCAGGTATTTGCATAGCTTCTTTTCCTTGACCTAAAAAATACAGAAAAATTATACGAAAGTGATTACTTTTAATCTACCACAATTGTAACATGACAGAGGCATTGTTGCTGTTCTTACATTTTTGTGACTATTCTTATCCATTGTCAGGGACCACAGGGGCTCCCTGAGGAGCAGCAGGGCAAGACCTGGCAGCCAGGGCCAGTCCCACCACCTCAGCCAGGGAGCAGGTCAGCTAGGGCATCAGGGGCAGCCCTGGGCAGTGTGCACCTCAATGGGGATGGACAGGGATCAGGATGTCAGCCCATGAGTGGGGGTTCATAAAGAGGCAGACTGTCAGCTGTTTTTACAATCTAGGTGTCCCAGACATTTGTTAAAATGTAACCCATCTGCTGCCTAAACCTCCAGGTATCTTGCCCATCCATCTTTACCTAACTACACAAATGCCTGCAACCTGACTACACACCAAATGGTTACACCTCAGGGCTTGTACCCAGAAGCAGTCTCCAGCCCATCCAGCAGAACATCTGGACAGTCACATCTGCCACCTCCCAGAACTCCTTTGCTGCTTCAGATTTCCCCAAAAGCCGAATATTTTTTTTTTTTTTTAATGACGTGAGGGACATGCCTGTCATGCTGTCAGGGATGGCTCAGCGATGCTGGAGCTGAGCAGTCATTCCCTCTCACAGATCTGTGTCCAGTATGCAGCACTGCTGCAATGCAATTGGTCGAAAGGCAGCTAGTGAAGAAAGCACTCTGAGCCTACAGGGAAGGAGGAGGAAGGGAAGATCTATGCTGGGAGGCAATTATCAGTTTAGTGAAAAGGTGGATTAATGAGAGAAAGTTCTCTAGGCCAGAAAAGGTTGGCAGAACTCAGATATGCCTCTCTTCATTTCCCTGCTATAGAACTTAATTTTCTTCTGAAGGAATCTTTCTACCTTCTGCAGCTTGCAAGGGAAGAAATTGAAGCTTGCTTCCCATTCCACCCTTATCATTCACCTGCTGAGTAGACACTGCTTATTTTCATGCCCTTGATTCCATCTTCAAGCTCCCTCTCACAATCTCTCCCAAAAAGCACAGAGGTGTTGCTGGCTTCCCTACAGAGAATTCCTTGATGATCCTCCTCACTTCAGCCTAGGAAAATCATGCTCTCTGAACATACTGCACCTGCTTCTGCTCTCTTCAGAACCCTCCATGGCCATTTTCCCACCTGGGTGTCATGGTAGCACAGGGAGAGCCCAGGCCCAGCTGGTGATGAGGGCTGTAAGCCCTCTTCTCTTACAGCTCTGTGCCCTGCAAGTTCAGGAGAATCTGAGATCAGCTTATTGCCATCACCTGGTATCTCTGCTCAGCAACGGGTCATGCATCTGCAGATTCCTATCTGTCTTTATGGACATTGTTTAAGACTCCCTCTCTGGGGTAGCACCTAAGCAGCTGACTGCATCTTGAGTGAGCATCACATGGTTGATACAAGTTGCTGTATGATCTTCTGCTGCCCTCTCTGCACTTCCCACTAGCTCTGTCTTATTTTTATTCAAGGAGAGACAAAGTTGGCTGCCAGCCCAGATTTGCAGCTGGTGTCTTTAGAAGAAAGCTTACAGAGGAAAAAACCACAAACCGATAAACAACCCAAATTCCATGCTGAAATCCACAGACTATGCAGTTGGCATCATTCAGGCATATAAGACATTTGAGAGTGAGGAGGTTAAGGCTATAACTATTTTCTCTTGTAGTGGGGAGAGTAGTGGTAGTCACTGTCTCTTCTCTAGTGGTGTCCAATAAACAGAATCCCAGGTAGAAGCTCTGCTTTCAGTTACATGGCTCTGCTGTGCAGAGCAGGAGTTACAGCCTCAAAAGGAGGAAGAAAATAGGAATTTGAGGATGATGGCTTACAGAGAATACACTATACCACTGTCAGAAAATATCCCCACTGCCAGAAATAAATAGCTCTCTCTTTCAAAAAAAGAATTCCAAAAAAAGCAGCTTGTTTTTCCACCTGGATTGTATCCAAAACAGTGGAGCACAGAAGGTACAGAAAGGGTGATTCTGCAAGAAGAAAATACCTTTTCTACCATTCAGCATTGCACTTGAGTAATATAAGAGAACTTGCAAATGTTAAGCATTGTAACTGTTAAAGGCAGTGATGGGTCAGCAAATAGTTTCAGACATTGCCTTCCATAGAGGCTGAGCAGCCCCTTTCCAGGGTTGCCTTTGAGGAGCTTTGGGTAGAATGTCCTATGCAGTCTGTGTGCAGAAAAGTGCTCTCCAGCCACCTACCCCGTTACTTCTGCCTGGTGGATGGGGTTATTTGGAGAATTCATCTGTATGGCATTAAACTGGAGATACCCTGTCTTGAGTCTCTGGAAAGGTCTGGGTCTCCATTCTTACAGCTAGCTGAGATCGCAAAACTGATTAATGTTCATTTTTTAAAAATTGTTTAACCAGTCTTTCTGAAGAATACGATTCTTTTCCAGATATTACTCTTCCATGAGATAAGATCTCAAGTTGCACCAGGAGAAGTTTAGATTGGATATTGGGAAACATTTATTCACATAAAGGGTTGTAAAGCACTGAAACAGGCTGCCCAGGGAAGTAGTGGAGTCACCATCCCCAGAGGTGTTTAAAAGACACATAGATGTGGTGCTTAGGGACATGGTTTAGTGGTGACCTGATGGTGCTGAGTTAATGGTTGGACTTGATGGTCTTGACGGTCTGTTCCATCCAGAACAATCCTATGACCTCATGTCTACCAGCTGCATCAGACTATTGCTCTGCACTTCTAGGACTTGAACAAATGGGTAGCTCAAGGACTCAATTTTAAGGCATTAATCCTGCAACTGGATACCTGTGGGCAGAACCCCATTCATACCAACAGATCTTTGCCCAGCCATAGGGTTTTGCTTAAACATTGGACTGCAAGACTGTAGGCCTGTGAAAAACCATCCTCATCCACAGAATCACCCAATGGTAGGTGTTGGAAGAGACCTCTGGAGATCATCTAGTCCAAACCTCCTGCTAAAGCAGATTCACTTAGAGCAGGTTGCACAGGATTGCATCCAGATGGGTTTTAAATATATTCAGAGGAAGAGCTTTCCTGCATAGTGACACAGGACAAAGCTTCTCAGCTATCACACACCAACCAGAATGTCCAGTATGGGAATAGGTGGTATGTAAGTGCTTTTCTGTATTTGCATGATAAGAGTTCTGAATTAGTTGATCACACTATTGATGAGAAAACAATAGAGCAAAGTATTTTAAACTTAAAAACATGAAAGTGTCAAAAAGGAAGATAGGTAATTAGGAAGATTTGGTGCAGAAAAACATGTTTTAGACACAACTTGATTTAACTCACAAGGAGTTTCATGGATTTAAAAACAAAACAGTATGAAGAGATTATGATCTTCTCCTACACTGTAATAAAGTTTAAACAGAACCATTCTAAGGAATACTATTAGAAATTATGGAGAACAACCAAGCTTTTTAAACCTATATTACATTCATTTTAATGGTCCCAGTTCCTGTTTAGTCATTTTCAATTGTCTTGGGGCAGAAGACAAGTCTTTATGCTTTACTGTAAAGCACTAACCATGCATCTCATGCAAAATGAACTAAAAAAAATACTCATGATAGACATTCTGGGATATTAAGTAAATCAGCACACACCTATTGCATCAATAATAATTCTTACTGAATATCCTTGGGTGATTGAGGCACAAGCAGGGAAGAGGAAAAAGAACACGTATTCAGAACTGGGAGGAAGCATCAACCAGATAAGCATAAGCACTGTATGACTTAAAAGCCTGGTATACTACCAGCTGAAAATAATCCTTTAACAGTTACAGGAAAATCAAGTTATAATAATTCTGGACATGGGTCCTGCGTAATATTGCAGTTTTGCTGAGATCTTCTGAACTCAAGATGATGATGGGATGTGGCACACATCGAAAAACTTAAGTTCTAGGAGTAGTATATTGCACTTGCACCATTATTAAGGCATGATCTATGAAATATTTGTATTTTCTAAGATGGAGTATTGATAGTGATTGGGAGGCAAGGTCTGTGATGGCTGCTATGAAGTCAAGCAAGATCTTAGCTCCAGAGCACCAGCTAGGAACTATTCGATAAGCTGGGAGCCCCAGCCAACAGGATGTGTGTCAGCAGACAATCAAAATAACCATGTGGGGAGGATGAATTTAAAGCACCTAGCACCTAAAGATCTTGCTGCTCTCCAGGTACCTGGAGACTGGAGAAAACTATTCAAATCACTTTTAAAGCCATGGAGAAGCTTTTTGTCCTGGTCTTGATTTTTTTTCCCCTCTCTTCCCCTCCATGATAGTTACAATGTGTGTAGACTTACAGAGGGACATGGAAGGCTTCTGTAGATTTTGAGAAACACTGATTTACAGCTAATTTATTGGAATGTTTTATGCATAAAAGTCCTAATTTCTGTACCCCACAGGGCAGCACCAGCGCTTGCCTCCTGCTGAGATGCCTGTCAGCCTGGCTCAGGCAATTGCTGTTTACCACAGTGTGAGAATTAGACACACTCACAAGGAGTATTAAAACATAGCTCTTGTCAAACAAACTTGATTATTCCTTTCAGAAAGCACTACAGAATTAGAGGATGAAGGGAATGGGACAGTAAAACAGTTCCCAATTTCGATTTCAAGAAACTTTACTTGTAAAATTAATTCAAATTAACTTTAAGTGGAAGGGGGAAGCTGCAGTTACAGATGACTGACAGGTCCTATTGAGATGAGGGGAAGGGCACAGGGATCACTGCAGAGATAACATGAGTTTTTCAAAGATAGAAAGAAAAAATAAATATGTGCCCAAGTCTCAGTAGACACCACAGGGAATTGGAGATCTCTCACCTGTATGCCTTTGAAAATCTCTCTCGTATGTTTTATTTGCCATCTTCTCTAATTATCTAAGATAAAGTAAGTGTGATGTTCATGAAATTCAGTTTAAGAAGAAGAAAAGGAAGACTCATGAGTAATTAGAAACATAGTGAAAGGTAAAATGTGACTAACTTTTGAAGAAAGCAGTCTAGTTAGAAACAGCTGAAAAACTGTGCCATATATTTCCAGAGGGCCAAAGTAACTAGGAGAAAGAGATGTTAATTTAAAAAAAAAATTCCAGAAAAGTGGCATAACTTTGCAAAATAAAGAGGCAGTAAGAAAGAGCATGCAATAATGAATTCGATGTATAGAAACATCCTATCACAGTGCAGAAAGGAAATAACCTTTTCTTCTACCTCTGTCCTTCCATTACTGACCCAAACTAGAATATATGCATTTGCAGGTACCTCTTTCTCAAAGAGTATTGAACAGCTGGAAGAAGTTCAAGGAGAGTAAGAAGACATGTTTGAAAAGGCAAATCTGCACTTGCCAGGGAAGTTCCACATAATCATTCACAGAAATTTTGTGACTCTAGTCACAAAAAATAGAAGCCAAGCCTACTTTCTCTTCAGGGACCAAGAGGGCACTGCTTCATTTTCCCACAAGGACATTTCAGGACTAACATCATAAACTCCGTAAAAAAGCAACTGTATTTTCCCAATGGCTTAGTTCTGCAAGATGGTGAAACCAAGCTTTCTCTTGGGGAAGGGCTTCCCACCCCTCCCTGTCCAGCGAGAGAAGCACCACATGTCATGTCCTGGAGGGGCTGGGGCTTTGTTGCAGGAGGATATTCCCCTTTCTTTACAGGCAGTGTTTAGGCACACTCCCAACATTATATAAATTATACCTTTGTCCTTTGACCTCAGTTAACTGTTTCTTTATTGCCTTCCAATTATGCCAACTTTTTAAAGTCCAATACTCAGGAAAGGTGGGATTTGGTTGGATACCATATTGTCTTAACTATTCTGTGATTTTATTGTCATTCTACCAACTATGCCAATTTGTTGCAGATGAATATATTTGACACAGTTTGATTTCTCAGCAATTTAAGATTTATTAATAAAATGAAATAAGTCAAAGGCTGATTTTAATGCTTAATATAACAACTGATTTAGTAAAACAGTGACTTAGTTACAGATTTGAGAAAGATAAGATTCACACTAATTTACTACAAGGTATCCCAAACCAATGTATATATACATAAACACAAAACATACGGACACAGAAATACTTGGCAAGTAAAATATGGAGATGTCTACACTCATAAAAGCAAATGCATAAAATCAAACACCTAAATAGTTGGAGAGGTAGGTAAAAGAGACCCACCTTTGAGTGGTGGGTCCCTCCCCCTTTGAGTTTAAAGACTCACAATGCATCAGCATTTCTCAATGAGCAGGAGCTGAGTCTTGAGGAGGTGGTCTTGCCCAGACCTTCTGTTGGCTTTGACAGCAGCTTGTTCCAAAAAGCATCCTGACTCAGGGGAGATGCTGGATGCAGCCCACTGCAATCCAGGGGAGCTCAAACAGTCTCATTTTTTTGATTGCTGTTTATAGGGTTCGAGATAACTGACTTTTGTCAGGTACTTTTGCAGTTCAGTCTAACTCAGGTGTTGCAATATTCTGGTTTGCGTAAGCCCAAGACTTGCTAGATTTTGGGGTCCTGGTAATTTTCCATCATTTTCATATGTCCAGAACCTACTGGATCTTGGGGTCCTGGTATCCCCACTCCGGGCCACGACCCTAGGACAAGTGTATAAGGTCATAAGAAGGCCAACTGATCATCCAAGATGACAAGGTGGAGAGAAGGAGCCAGGTGCACCAAGAGGGTGGCTCAACACTCTGGTCCACTGCGGGAGGTAATTGTCATTATTGTCCCTAGAGAATAAGGGAGGTAGGAGCCAGGTATGTTAAGTGGGTGCCTTAATGCTCTGGTAAATGGCCTTTTGCAAATTTGCTAACGATAGAAAGCTCGGAGGAGTGGCTGACACACCAGAAGGCTGTTTTGCCATTCAGCAAGACCTGGACAAGCTGGAAAGTGGGGAGGAGGGGAACCTAATGATGTTCAACAAGGGCAATTGTAGGGTCTTGCACCTAAGGAGGAATAACCTCACACACCAGCACAGTTTAGGGGTTGACCTGCTGGAAAGGAGCTCTGTGGAGAAGGATCTGGGACTCCTGGGACAAGAGGTTCACCATGAGGCAGTAGTGTGCTTTTGTGGCCACAGTGGTGTCCTGGGGTGCATTAAGAAAAGGGTGGCCAGCAGGTCAAGGGATGTTCTCCTTTCCCCTCTACTGTGCTCTATTGAGGCCACATCTGGAGTATGGTGTCCAGTTCTGGGCTGCCCAGTTCAAGATTGACAGGAAACTACTGGAGAGAGTCCAACAGAGGGCTACAAAGATGATTAGAGGACTGAAGCATGTCTCTTATTAGGAAAGGCTGAGACACCTGGGTCTGTTTAGCCTGGAGAAGAGAAGACTGAGACAGGATCTTATCAATGCTTGTAAAGACCCAAGAGGATGGGGCCATTCTCTTTCCAGTGGTGCCCAGTGATAGGACAAGGGGCATGGGCACAAACTAGAACACAGGAAGTTTCACCTAAACATAAGAAAAACTTATTTACTCTGAGGATGACGGAGCACTGGAACAGGCTGCCCAGGGAGTTTGGGGAGTCTATGTCTCTAGAGGCTTTCAAAACTTGCCTAGACATGTTCCTGTACAATATGCTCTAGGCAAACCTGCTTCAGCAGGAGGGTTAGACTAGATGATCTTTAGAGGTCCCTTCCAACCCCTACCAATCTTTGACTCTGTGATCTGTGCTTTTCCAGTGGCGTGCTGGGAGCCATACCTTGTATTGAGTGGTGGGTAGTCATACCACCACAGGCTTCTTTAAGCTAATTTCTTGACTGTATGGCAGGTGTTCAATCAGCAGTCATCTTAACTGCTCATGTCAGAAGCTTACTAATGTAATTCAAAGCAAAGGGAGTTATAAATCAGAATAATTTAGGGTCAAAGTGTCAGTGACTGTTTTGTGCTGTGCTGAATCTAACAATACCTTTGACAAACAAATGACACCACATGAAACACAGAATTCACCTAAAAAGGAAGAGAAATAGAAAAAAAGCTTTTTAGGGTCATTGATTGATGGTTTCCACACTTCATTCCAGGCCAAACTAACAATCTTGTAGGGATCAGAAATATTTTGTCTTGCCCACTGTTAAAATTTACATTTAAGATGTACAGTATACGTTTCTGAAGAAAACAATATTTCAGAAAATTTATCATGAGGAATTTAAGCTTTGAGTACATTATGAATTGATCAATTTAAATTAGTTAATTCCATGAATGCTAAGCAGATAGTAGATAAGGTGTTAGTATTTCAACATTAAATGTTGCTTCAAAATGTGGAAAGATTATTTATTGCCTATTTGTGATCTCCCTTCCTTTTATGTTAATTTAATCTACTTCTTGTTACTAGTACTCATCTGTTCTTGGGTGACTTCCTGCCAAAAATTACGCTGCATTGTAATTGAAACACTTAAGATGCACAATACTAGAACTTAATCTAGTATGTGTATAAAAGGTTATATGCTCTAGGATTTCAGAACCAATCCCATCAAGCTATTTCTACATTCCCTTTTTTTGTATATAAAGGAACATAAAGTAACATTGTGAAGAAATATGGGAATTTTAAAGTGGATGTAGCACAGAGACCCAGAAATTCCCACTACCTCCATTCAGTCTATTGCTGTTTTTCACAATTCCTTTTCCTTTTTTATTATCTAAGGAGAAGAGATGGCTCAGCAAGAAGAGGTGGAGCCCTTAAGTAAGAAGAAAATTCCCAAATATTCATTCTCATATATTAATTGTTAACTGCACTGACTCCATTTGTGCTTTTCCCTAATGTGTCTTATGATGTGCCTGCAGCTGAGAATTGCCAGGGCTGCCAGGCTCCAAACAGATGGGAGCACAGGCAGTGCTGAGTTTCTCTTCTGAGCACAATTTTTACTCTGTTTTCTCATCATCCCATTTCACAATGTCA
The DNA here is from genome assembly GCA_033124195.1 of Coracias cyanogaster. Classification (NCBI taxonomy): domain Eukaryota; kingdom Metazoa; phylum Chordata; class Aves; order Coraciiformes; family Coraciidae; genus Coracias; species Coracias cyanogaster. The sequence continues at coordinate 43,114 of JAVSBS010001786.1, forward strand.
TGAGACCAGTTTCAAAGAAGAAACAGTGTGTTATGGCAGCAGCAATCTCCAACCTCTGCTAAGGATCTACATGTATGGACACCAGGATTTGGTCCCATAGGACAGCTTTTTTTGGTGCAAACAGTGATGATCCAGAAGGATATAACAATGGTCCCGGTTCAGATACAGTGATGTAGGGTGTACCAGTGTGAAGGCAGGTATCCCCTCCAGCAGCCTGCATTAAGTAGTATATCATAGAATCATAGAATGTTTTGGGCTGAAAGGGACCTCTAGAGGTCATCTAGCCCAACTTCCCTACACAAGTAGGGGCATCTCCATGAATGGAGATGCTATGTGAGTAGTAGCTGTTACAGGCTGCACCTGCACCAGCCTTGTGCATCCCAGCATCACCATATCAGAACTGGGATGGCTGGTTTCACTGAAGTAGCACACATAGGAGGTGTGGATAGCAAACTGGATGCTCCAGCATCAGCAACCCATTTACTGGTGAATAATGTCTTTGTATGTTGCTTCATTGGATGACTGAACAGTGCTAAAGGGATTTGATACCTGACAGTCTGAAAAGAGAGCGCAAGCTGTAGAGCGATATGACTTTGCCTTCCACCTTGTGCTTTGTCATCTTCTTGCCACAGTGATGAAGGTGGTTATTCAAATCAGCAACATTCCCAGTGTGCCCAGCTTCTGCCATCATTTTCCAGTGTGAAGACTACTGTGGTCCCTTCTGAATTTGCGTATCTGTCTTCAAGCAAGGAACAGATAAACTCTTAAATATAAGTGACTGTATTAATGTCCATAGTGACAATAGAAAAGAGAGGGGTAAAATACAAAACAAGTTGAAAATTTCTTCTAGATAACAGATCCTGGAAAAGAAGAAGCTACTTGATGACCTGTAATATATATGCAGAAGTAATGTGTGAAGCTTATTTTTATAGTGAGCCATATCAGTGGTGTGATCCTGCAAAAAGCTAAAAATTTTCTTCAGAATTTCTGAGCATCCCAAAGAGATTGGTTCAGGACCTGAGTCACTTACAGAGGCAACCCAACTTTGCCTTCTCATTACCAAGTATACTAAATTGGGTTTTCCACCTCCAGTAGGAAGTATATTTTTAAATATCATTACTTGAACAAAGACAGCTTTAGCAAGTCAAATGATTTTGCATGAGCACTTTTTCTTGAAGAAGGCCACAAAATGATGCTTTTTATACAATTTAGCATTTAAAAAAATCGTTCAAAGTGAATTCTAAAGTTCTCTTTCAGAATTATTTTCAGTTATTCTAAGATTGTAAATTTTTGTTAATGGAAGAAGGTCTCAGAAACATTCCTTCAGCAATGAACTAATCAGTGCACTATGTAATTTAAATCTTTGTTCACACATCTTAGAGGTGTAAACATGGCAAAACTGTATCTCTATTCCCTATTGGTCAGTTAGAACAATGAAGTATATAAAAAAATAGCACACATAACATCCATTATGAGGTCTTAAAATTAACTTTTATAGTGAATAAACATGGGCAATAAGAACAGTATTTTTGCAGAAGATTCTGATACATTGCTCTTTTGAAATATTAGCTTAATTGGGAGACTACTTGTGAAGGAAAGTTTATTTTTATCAGCTCCTAAACTCTAAATATTATCTAGAATATAGCAGTCTATATTGCTGAACATTTTAAGTATTAAACTCAGCTGTAAAACACAAAGGGATAAGTATTCCAGGTTGAATTCCAAATATGACCATGATTTAAGGGGTTGTATTGATTTAGAAATAAGCTCTGAAAAAGAAATAGTTAAATTTTTTATAATTATTTGCCTTCCAAAAATATGTTTCATTTACATGTTATATTACTTCTTTGAATTTTATCTTATTTAAAAAAATTCATATACATTTTATTGAAGCAATTATCAATTATGATTTATAGCAGCAACTGCTGAATAAAAACTACTTGGTCTTTAATAACACTACACTAAATTTGCACTCATTGCATCCATTTTTTAAAAGAGTAGAAAGGAGGACCCTGGGAACTACCAACCTGTCAGTCTCACCTCTGTGCCTGGGAAGATCATGGAACAGATCCTCCTAGAGGCTATGCTAAGACACATGGAGGACAGGGAGGTGGTGATTAAAGACAGCTAGCACGGCTTCACCGAGGGCAAGTCCTGCCTGACCAACCTAGTGACCTTCTGTGATGGAGTGACTACATCAGGGGACAAGGGAAGAGCTACAGATGTGATCTATCTGGACTTCTGTAAGGCCTTTGACACGATCCCCCACAACATCCTTCTCTCTAACCTGAGAGACAGAGATTTGATGGGTGGACTATTCAGTGGATGAGGAATTGGTTGGATGGTTGTATCCAGAGGGTAGTGGTCAATGGCTCAATGTCCAAATGGAGATCAGTGACAAGTGGTGTTCCTCAGGAGTCCATACAGGGACCAGTATAGTTTAATATCTTCATCAATGACACAGTGAGATCAAGTGCACCCTCAGCAAATTTGCACACGACACCAAGCTGAGTGGTGTGGTTGACACACCAGAGGAATGAGATGCCATCCAGAAAGACCTAGACAAGCTCAAGCTTATGAGGTTCAACAAGGCCAAGTGTAAGCTCCTGCACCTGGGTCAGGGCAATTCTTGGTATCAATACAGGCTGGGAGATGATGGGATTGTGAGCAGCCCTGCCGAGAAGGACTTGAAAGTACTGGTAGATGAAAAGCTGGATGTGAGCTGGCAACATATGCTTGCAGTCCAGAAAGTCAACAACATCCTGGGCTGCATCAAAAGATGCATGACCAGCAGGTCAAGAGAGCTGATTTCACTCCTCTGCTCTGGTGAGACCTCACCTGGAGTACTGTGTCCAGTTCTGCAGTCTTCAGCACAAGAAGGACATGGACCTGTTGGAGTGCATCCAGAGGAGGGGCACAAAAGTGATCAGAGGGCTGGAACACCTCTTCTAGGAAGAAAGGCTGGGAGAGCAGGAGTTGGTCAGCCTGAAGAGAAGGCTCTGGGGAGGCTGTATTGCAGCTTTTCAATATTTAAAGGGGGCCTGTAAGAAAGGTGGAGACAATCTTTTTATCAGGGCCTGTTGTGACAGAACAAAGAAGAAATTTTTTACACCGAGGGTGGTGATACTTTGGAACATGCTGCCCAGAGAGGTGGTAGAAGTCCCATCCCTGGAAACATTCAAGGTCAGGTTGGATGGGGCTCTGTGCAACCTGATCTAGTTAAAGATGTCCCTGCTCACTGCAGGAGTTTGGACTAGATGGACTTTAAAGGTCCCAAACCATTTGATGATTCTATGATTCTGTGATAAATATGTCATAATTATATAATATAAGTGTAAAACATAGCCCTATGAAACTTGAAATTAATATAAAGATCATAATTGAAATATTGAACAGAAAAATGCAAAATTTATTATTTGCATTCCCTTTTTAAGATTGATAAATGTCAGTATTTTGGTATTTCTTTCCAGAAAAATGTTATGTTTTAAAATCATAAACTTCATATAGAGTTGAATTTTAATGTACTGACCACCTCCATTGAAGTTCAATAAAAGGCACAGATTCCCATGGTAGACTATTCCTGTGTGTAACAAAGTGAATAACTGGAAAGAAGAGAAAAAGATGACTGCAATGTAAAAAGAAAAAGCAGCTATCATAGAAAAGCAAGAAAAACAAAAGACAAAGGGAAGCAATCAGCCCCGCCATGTGCTTCTAATACACAGTTCTCTTGTAACATCTGTGAATTTCCTACCAACCTTAGCCATCTAACCATCCACAAGATCCTCTATTCCACCAAATGTCTCAGCTTGCTTTCTCCCTAATTACAGGCTGGAATCTGAAAACTGTAGATTAATAACCATATAGATAGGGTTGGAGCTGTAACTGGGTGAACTGGATGAAAACTGTGATGGGAATTAGAGAATATGACCGAAGGTTTCACAAGAGCCATTGTTTTCTTCCACTCTCTCTGACTGTAACACATCCCAATTTTTCACTCTGAAAGGAGAACAGTGTGCACTGTGCAATTCCAAACCCAAAACACTTAATCTTCAGATGCCAGTGTGGTTGCTAAGTAACAGCAATGTAGTTTATCTGCCACATCACTCACATGCCTTGTGAGCACATGGAAAGTGGTTAAGGTTATCATAAATCTTATGCTGCCCACATATTAAGATATGTATTATGATAACATTCTGTTTTGTTCAAGAATGAATTAAAAAATGCTCTGAGAGAGAAAGAAAAAAATTTAAAAGCTCATAAAAACATCTATGTACAGAGAAATGAAAATGGATGGACAGGTCAAGCAATCACCTAAGCACACCTCAGGCAGGTACTGCCTGGAGTCCTAAGAATAACTAGGAAGGCAAAACAAATCTCTAAACTCAATGGTATGGTTCAAGATTTGTTCTGAAGATATCATCCCAGATGGAAACTCAGCCTAAACAAAGGTAACAGAAAACAGTAAAATGTGTGAGAAGTGAAATGAAGACCGATTAAAAAGGCTAGAAGAAAACTTGGTGTGAGATTTTCAAAAGCTCTCAATAATAGTCTAACTTTAGACTAAATAAAAACAGAATTGTATTTGCTGGAGATTAGTAAATCATGGTCAAGTAGTTGGAAATCTCATCAGCTACAGAGTAGGAGGCCAAATATAAAAAACAGAAAGCAAATGCTAAACATGCCTAAGAAGCAAGAAACTTTCAAAAGAAGGAATCTTTCAAAAGAAGGGTCTTTTGGAAATCAGAGAAAGAAAAAAGCAAGGAACATAAGGGTAGAGCTGAGAAGCCAAATGATTTCACACTGGACTGCATCAGTTCAGACTTAGCCCAGATACACTTTTTCAAGTTATAAAAATGTTGTCAAAAGCTGGTATGTTGGAACTAACTGATTAATTGAGTAGGAGCGTAAGCAGCTCCAGGTAGGTTAAGAAAAAAAAAAGTGAATTAAGTCACTGAGCTGCTATCAAAAGTATGAAATCTTTTCTTGAACTGATCTGTTAGAAGACTGGAAAGTAATATAGGCATTAGGAATAACCCTGGAAATTACAATACAAGAAGTCCTCTTTACTTTAGCCAAACAGTCAAAATTACCATCAGAAGTAAAACATCTTTCCTGAGACAATTGTACAGTTCTTGCTATAGAATACATATGGGGATGAACCCTTCTAAATGTCTATGTGCATCTTTGTGTGTGTGGTCACAGTAATAATTTCAAGTTTGTAAGAACTCAGCAGCTCCCTTGCAAACTCCAGCAGTCCTTACCCACTCCAGCTATGGCTTGTCTGAACCACAGTCATCTTCTTAGAGGTGCTGTAATGAGAAAGGTATTGATTTTCCTGTACCTGGGCTGAGAAAATAAGTTTGTCATATAGAGTTGAATATTCACAGAAAACTTTCATTTGCAAGTGTAGTGCACCCTGCGGTGATATTTTACATCTTTGGTTTCTAAGCTGATTTTTGTGAACGTGTCAAAATGGAGCTGCTTTCTGCTCTATTAGTAAAACTACTTAGTTTTTTAGTTCATTCCCCACTGCTTCTTAGCATAATTCTCTTTCTCTCGGGAGTCTGTATGGTGGTTCCAATTACACGGCACTACCCTAAATATTTTTCACCCAGTCTTGAAATATCTGTTTTGTTTTGTTTCAGCAGAGTAGTTATGAAAACATTTAATAAAAATTAACAATTTGCTTGATTCTATTTTTTAAAAACAGAGGAGATAACGATAGCCAAGAAAATCTACCAGATGGTTCTTTTAATAAATACATTAAAGTCTCTTTTATTTTTCTCCAGTTTTAGCGACTAACATAACAGAAACTTTCAGACCATCAAACCAGTTTTCACAATCTGCCATAAGTTTTCATTTCACAGAAATAATCCTGACAAGCACTAATAGATGAACACTGTTGGTGCAATAATAAAACAGTATAAGGCATATTTACACCATCCTTACATACAGAACACTGTACACACAAAAAATCACAGATCCAGAACAAAGTAAATTCAATCCCTTAGACGTTTTATGTTTATAGACTTGGTATCAAACAAATAATTCTCCAAGCAACACACAACCTCCTGTTCCTGTGTGATTTATTTGTAACATTGTGCTCATGCAAAATAGGTATCTGCTTTATTGCATTAACATTGAAAGAATGTTAGGAATTAGTTGTGAAACCAGTTCAATCAAATTTTAAACCCTGTTTCTCTTCATCCATAGCAAGTCTGAGTCATTTTTATTGATGACATAAAATGAAGCATTAACTGATGACTGAGGTTTTTATTTGGCAAGTTCCAAAACAATAATGAAGCTCAACTGACTACAGTTCGAAAACCATCTTTCTTGACCATGCACTTTTTTCTTTGCTACTATGAGGTGGTTTAGATGGGATGCCTTTTGTATTTTAAAAGTTTCTATCTTGTTATATATATTTTTAAAGAAACCATGTACTATCCAACACCCACTGTTCACAGAAAGAAATAAGCAGCAGGAATAGCTCTGGTGGCAGAGTTGGCCAGGAGGACATCATTAAGTTAGTGGCAACTTAATAAACATCAAATGCCCCACAGACACGTCACACAATAGTTGATTACTATAACCCATACTTCTGTAAGAGTTCAGACTGCCAGGGACGTTTGCGCTCTGGGAAGTAATCTGGAATGTGGATTTTTTTAAAATCTTGGATACATTTTCTCATTTCTTCCTCAACGCTAAGCTTCTCACATACCTTCTTTTTAGAAAGATTTGTTTCTCTGGACTTGCTTATGAGAGTTTGAAAGAGTTCACTGTTCCTGCGTTTGTCTGGTGGTGGCATCCACTGCACTGGGGCCTTCTTAGATGGACGATCCAAAGTCAGAGTATTTGGCTGGTGGGCTGTGGATGGTTGAGTGCTGGTGGCATTTTCTTGAGGGGTGCTTGCTTCTGAGTGGCTGTCACAGCTTGAGGTGGACAACTCATTACAGGAAGTCCCACTTTCACTGCCCTTGTCCAAGACTTTATCATGTTTCCTTTCTTCATGGTCTTGTTTGGGGGAAACTGTTCGCTGAGGGGGCCCTAATACAAGACAGGAGAGGAAAAATAGTAAGCAAACAGTGGTTTACACCAAAAACTGCTGAGAGAGATACCATTTAGAAAAGCGTGACTCAGGGTCTTGGCTGGCATAAACTAGTGACATTTTCTTGTAGTCATAAGAACTGTACCAGACTGGTACACAAGCTGAAGTTCTGGTCCTCAAAATTCTCACTCCTAAAAATGTTTACAGTAAGAACAACTTCACTGCCTGCCTAAGAATCCAGGTAATGAAATGCACATAATGGTCTCAGATTATCTGCACCAGAAATCCCTGCAGGCAAGTTTAAATGAGCTAGTTTGCTATCATGCCCCAAGAAGTTTATTATGAGAAATTAGATTTTGTAGTATTAGGAAAATATTACCATATAATTTGCAAACTCTTTGCTTAAATAAAAATATTCAATTTTTTTTTGTAAGCTCTTAACTCACCTTCCCAGAACAATCTATTGATATTATGCTCTGCAGATGTCAATTCTGCACAAGAACTGGACAGAAAAAGGAGTATTAATCCTGGAATAACAGAGAGATCACTCACTACTGACAGAGTCTTTAGGCTTTTTTTTTTTTTTTTTTTTAAATAATACAGAGATTTCACCACACTTCTGTCAGTTACTATCCCAGTCTTGCCTCAGTGCAAGCTCAGAATTCAGTTGTACACCTGTTACTGCATAGGCTGGCAAGGAAAAGGAGGTAATGAAGTTATCAGTAAAGAGGCACTTTGCAATGGCAGGGAGAGTGGTCTGATGGCCTATCGGCCAGCACTGCTCAGCACTTCACACACCTGAAAATCAGATCTAGACTGCTATTCTCCCCAGATATCACTTTACCTTTAACATCTTAAGCTCAATATGAATACGTATTCACAGACTCAATTCAGTGCACTACTCCTCTTCATGGCATCTTTTTGGTGCAGCAACAATTTTTCGCGGCAGCGGCTTTGCAGGGTGCCAAGGTAATGCTATTTTACTAGCTGAAGATAGGTCA
>JAVSBS010001786.1:51172-72459 GCA_033124195.1 Coracias cyanogaster
GCTAAATCTGTAAGGGCGTTTCAATTTCTGAAGCTGTATTTCAAAACTCCAAGTGTTAAGTGAAATGATGCTATGCTGATATCATATAAATATAATGACCTTAATTTTGGACACTATCTAAGGCTCACAGAAGTATCTACAGAGTGCAACAGGAGTTGGATCAGACAAAAAGAGAAACATTTCCAGTATGTTTAAACCTTTAAATGAAAATGTAAACTGGGGCTTCAGTGGCAGTTGTGCATCTGCTACAAATCATGAAAGTGTCCAAACAGTTTAGGTATCCAAATATATTACAAAAACTAGATTATCCTTACAGTTTACCTAAAGAGCACCAGCATCAGTTAACTGCATTTGCCAGTACCAAAACTCAGGATATGACAGCTCAACCTTGAGTTACTGGGACAGAGTTGCAAGGAGATTGAGGCACTTAGTATTCTGTTTTTCAGAATTACAAATTAGAAATGTAATTACAATTATAAAGAATGCAGGAGCAATATGAACACTCTAGTGTCTTTTTGACAACACAGTTCTATGATCCAAAGGAATCTAAGAAGATTGCAATATTTTATATGATACACAGGGGTAAACAAAGCAAAGCAAAACACAAAAGCAAATAAATAATAATCTAACAACAGTACCATTCAGCAACCTGCTTTGCTTTTGTTTTAGACAGCATCCCAGGATGCAATGTCACGTTTCTGTAGTTCATCTGAGAAACCCATGAATAATGAAAATGATTCAAAAAGGAGAGACGATAATCCATCAGGGCTTGTACTCATATTATTCAGAGTGAAAAAGCACAAGTGATTGTCTACTTCATTATACTCAACCCAAATATTTAGCACATGGCTGCAGCCATTTCCCTCCTCTTTCTCCTCCAGAAATATATTCACCTTCTTAAATAGATTTACACGCCTTCCTTCTATTGTTGTATCTGGCATTTCATTTCATACCTCAAAGCAAGACATGAACATGCTAAATCGAGAGTCAGCTGGCATTATGGAATAACTCTGGCTTTGCAGTATGCTATTAGAAAACTGAGCAGTTAATCAGTGATTTCAGTATTGTTACCCTGATTTTCAGTAACATGATTAACATCAATATGTAATCTAGTTTACAATCATATATAATCATAAAAATGGTTTGGGTCAGAAGGGACCTTAAATATCACAGAGTTCCAAACCCCCTGCCATGAGAGTTAGTTTCTTCAAATGTAACAATACACCCTATGACTAAGAAACTACAGTTTTCTGCTGCCAACACTTTGCAGTCTTCAACTCTGTCTTCTCTGCTCCTTTTTTTTTGCTGGAACTTCATAAATCAAGGTATTATTTCTAGTTGATCTATTTATACTTCTTTATTGGTGCTCCTTGCTTCTCAAGGGCTCAAACCTGCAATATACTAAGGATCTATTTTTAAAAAGTACTGAAATATACCTTCAAGAACGTAAAAAATTCCATTTCCTGCTACAAGATTATTCAGAAGCCTGACAATAGGCAGGTATTTAAACACATTTTTGGATCATAGCCCTGAGGTTCAGTACCTTACAGCACTGAGCTCTGTATGCTTCACTGAATCGCCTAAATTCATAATGGATTTAATCCAAACACAGGTTTCTCCTACATCTCTTCTTTTAAAAATTAACAAATCCTCCCTCACAAAGAATTCTTTATATGCTCCTGCACTTCTTTCTCAGTAGTGTGTTATTAACAGAAGTAACAGTTCTGCTGGAGGGGAGGTTTTTCACACAATATTTTCCACCTGCTGAAACTGAAAAGAATTTATAAATACATGAGAAAGAATCCTCAAAAGATACTTGTTTAATTTTCAACATCAGGGATTATCAGATAAATTTAGCTACATCTCTAATTCGGAAAACATCTCCTTATTGCCCTCTATGCTGGCATACTCATTTGTGGCTGAGATAATGTGATGGGATGCTGTCTCCACCGTACTTTCTCAGACCTTCTGGAATAACACAGAACACCTTCAAATAGCTCAGTCTACCTGAAACTACTTATTTTCCAGAAGTGTAGAATAGTTCTTAAAAACTCAAAGAAAGTATATTTGCTCCACCATGCCCACAAAATCATAGAATCATCTAGGTTGGAAAAGACCTTTAAGATCACCAAGTCTCACCATTAACCTAGCACTGCCAAGTTCACACGCAACGTTAAAAAACTTCAGACTTACAACCCATCCCCGCTGCTCCTGCCCTTCCTAGGATCTCCCACCTGCTTCTCATTCCCCAATTTATAGAAGCTGGAAGTGAGTCACTGCATGTTGGTCCTGTTCAACTCACTCTCCTCTACCCAGATATGTCTAGTTGCCCTCTCCACCACCCAGTTCTCCAAACACTGCCCATGTAGCACTTCTCCATATAATTCCAGCATACATGGAACTTGCCACTTCTTTCTCCTTTATTGCTTTTAAATGGCTGTGCCTCTCATAGAAAGTTAGAAGGCGAGCTCGCCCTTTATCTGCACTTACTCACCACCTCTACTACAGTGGCTACCAGAATTCTAAGTCTAGTAGACTTGAGAGAATAGCTCAAATGCATTTCTCTTATGAGGAAGACATATTACATTTACTTTGATTGTATTTCTTCCTCACTTATGTTGCTCTCTGCCCATATCTTAGCCAACATTTCCTGGCAGAACTGACTCAAAAGAAACACTTTCAAACAATTATTACAAAATATTCATGGAAAATTAATTAAAAACTTATAAACCTAACTCTCTGCAGTGAAAATCTGGTTCTACCAGTTACAACAATCAAAGCAGAAACTAGAGTAAGTCTCCTCTGAACACCCCATCAAACAATAATTGAGCATCACAGCTTCAGTCAGGAGGAGAACATGACAAATACCACAGCAATCCATCCACTGGCCAATAACTATTGGTTGAAAATTGTAAACAAGTACTTCTTGAAGTCATAGACCTATTGATAAAGGGCAGCCTGAATAACTATTTGAAGATTTCTTCAACTCTGTGTCCTGCAACAGAGAAAAACACTACATTGGAAACATCAAAAGGATAAAAAAAAGGTATTACTTTTATCCATATTTCAGGGGTTTTTGTACACTTATCTTCTTCAATACTAATACAACCAGCTTAAAATAATCATATTCAAATTCATTGAACCTGACTGCTCCATAACCAACCTGGCTTCACCGAGGGCAAGTCTTGCCTGACCAATCTAGTGGCCTTCTATGATCCACATCAGTGGACAGGGAAGAGCTATGGATGTAATTTATCTGGACTTTGATACAGTCCCCCCCCGCTATATCATTGTCTCTAAATTGGAGAGAGATGGATTTGATGGATGGACTGTGAAATGAAAGTGAGATGATTTGAACTTTATCAATCCCTTTGCCAGCACTATAAAATTAATCCTGTTTGTTCATTTAAATAAAAAACTAAACCAATTTAAAAAATTCAAACCAACAAACTCAAAACGTTGAGTTTTCCTATGATATAATTTTAGAGAAAACAAAGTTCTTGAGACTATTTTATCTTCATAATTTTCTGTTTCTTCAAATGTACTTTATAAAAACCCCAAAACCTAACAGTTCTACTAGATGTAGTCTATCTAATTAATCAAATAATCCAATTAAGGGTTCCTTTGAACTGATATAGCTATAAATGGAGCAAACTCTTGCATAAGCAAAACATTTTTAGCAAATACATTATTGAGAACGAATCTTAAAATGCAGCAAAATTGTTCATAAAATAATGATGGAAAAAAATTCTGATGCACTAAAAAAATTCCATGTTTTTAACTGATTTCATAAAAATGAAACCAGAAGGGCAACAGGGTTTTAAACTGATTGCACAGTATGACTCAGAAATGTCATAGCAAAGAGAACAAAAGTTATTTTTATTTGCATCTGTAGAAGAAATTATATCTAATCCAATAATACTATTTTCAGTTTGATTCATAATTTTTGCATGGTTTAGAATAATTCCAGTATGTGATTTGTACATGATTTTCCATGAAATGCAATTTTTTCCACATTTTTGCATAGGGAAAAATGTCTATTTTTATAGGCTACACAGGGCCTTCAGTGCGGTACACAGGTACATTAAACTCCTGAATGAACTTTTTGTCTACCTACTATCTCAAAATTATATTATATTCAGAGTGAATATAAGAAGAATCCTATTGTGTTTTATTATTTAATCTTAAGAATCTAAGTAAAATTTGCTATAATTAATATACAATCATAGAAAATGTTCTAATCAAATCTCACATTACGATGGACTTACCCATCTTGCATATCTAGTGTTTTTTATTACCCTTCACCAACATTTAAACTATGCTAAAGTGAATGCTTAGAGAGAAGTCACCTGTGAAATCTGATGACAGGTTATGGCTACTGTGGGAACATTTTCTTTATGAGACTTTTGAAACTTAATATCACACTTCAGTGGTAAATTATAATCTTTGATGTCTAATTTCCCTTTGATTTTATTTTTAAAAAAGATTATTTTTAAAAGCTATAAAAGGATAGCCCTAACCCCCTGACATTTTCTGTGGCATATTAATGAAATTTCCAGTTTTAGAAGAAAATCCTGTTCTCAGAACACAGCTCAACATATGAATTCACTCCCTGAGAACAGCAAGGGATTCAGCTTGCCTCTTACCACTAGAGCTGTAGGTCAGAACTAGCTTTATGGCAGGCAAATTTACAAGGGACTTCCTGACCGCTGCACTCTGTCCTCCTTAATGCACTATAAAATCAAGCTAGATCCACTGCTTGGATTTAGCAGTGAGAGTTTATGTGGTTTTTTTTAAACTCCATACAGTTTGTTGAGGAAACTTTTCCACTTATTCTAGGTATTGCCATTTACATCTAACTTAGCCCTGTTGATAAGGGGGGGCAGAGAGGGAATGCCATGTCTCACTTAATTTCAATTTTAAGGCTAATATGCAGGCCTACACAGGAATTAAGTGGCACACAGTCCTTAGCTGCCTATGGATTAATTTTATCCATTATGAACATCCAAAGAAAACAATACTAATAACCAAATATATAATGTAAGAAATATCTAAGTGCTCCTGACAAACTCTGCTCTTGACAGCTTGCACTCATGGGAAAAATTGAGTTCAGTGTAGAGATTTCAGTGGAACAAGACTTTGTGTGGGAGTCTTGATGCTGTTTGGTTTCAAATCACTTCAAGTAAAAAGAAAATATATACAGTTTCCAATTTGGGTCTCGTCTGGTATAAAAAGTAAAGGCCTAATCCAAAGAATGCTTATTATATAATAGCAAAGTATTTTTCAAAAAGGAGGATTGAAACTCAGTATTTCATATTTTCTTCCTCCTTTCAGAAGAGTGTCGAATTGCTATGGATAGACAAATGCTCACACTTTCATGTCTTTCACTCAACTGAGGCTTGGCTTTAGTCAATGCAAAGTAGAATAGCTTCAATAAAACGAAGAGAATGTTCCCTCCACCTTCAATTACTTCGGGGTAACATATTCATTTGGAAGAAGTGAGCTAACTTCCCTCAGGCACAAGAGAGAATTAGTATCTGGGAGGCTTTGATTTATTAATGTGCTAAGCCCTGAACTCTCGGATATAAGGCCAGCACTGTTGACACATCAACTTCAGTACTTTGAGCAGAACTTGAATTTTATGCGATTTAAGAAAGCCAAGCAGGCTGGCTTGCAGATGAGACTGCAAAAGAAAGGTCTTGTGAATTTGAGCAGGGCTGCTTTGACATGAAGAATAGCACTTAAGTTATCTCATTTTATCAAAACAGTTTTGTAAATAAGCCCTATTATTTGGCAAAGCTTCAGATTTATATCTACAGGGCCTGCAAACTGGTTTGGCTTCACTAACAAGTTGTTTCTGAGCTGTGAGTCTGGTTCTAAAATTGCATTCATTTTAAAAAAATTTTAGACTTAAATGCTGACCCCATTCAAGTCAAAGACAACACACTTTGTGACCTTAAGTTACACAAAAATAATTCAAAAATAAGGCCTGTTCATTCTAGTGTGAATGTAAAATAAAATCTTAAAATGAAACCAAATTAATGGTGAAAGCAGAAAGTTAGAATGATATCTATAACTTTTCTGTACTTTATCAGAAAGCATATTTTTACTGGCATCCATTGAAAACTAATCTTTAGGTGAAATCAAGCAAAATTATTGCAGCTAATACTTTAGCCCCCCAGTATTTGAGCAAGAACATGTGAAAATACCATGTTCTAAACAAAAACCTCACACCAGACTTAATTATAATATTTACTAGAATATAGAACCCATAATAATAGGGTGTTCAACGAGTCATTGTAGATAAACTAAATAATTGAGGAGAAAATTTTTTTTAAATCATGGTGATTATGAGAGATGAAGGCAAAGTATACTCATTGTTTATTCTGAAATGTTTTAAAACATTTAGAATTTAGTAGCAAATTCAAATCTTCCCATAGTACCTCTTGTCCTCTACTGCCAAGCCGCATCTCATGCTTTGATTCCAAGACAAAATTTCAATGTGGGAACTGTACACTGAAGTTTTCTTGGTAATGTTTAGGAGCATTAAGGTTTTTAGGAGCTCTTATTTGTGGTTTCATGGATATTTCAACAGGAAGAATATGTCTGTGATGGCACTCTTGATGAAGCCCTTTATTTAAATCTCCTTACCTGACATAGGAAGATAAAAAGACACTGTGTAGAGATTGCTGCTGTATTGGGCATAGATCCCACAGGGGAAATTACCCTTTAATAATGTTAAGCTTGATGGCGTGTGAATGGTTATGTGGTACTTGAAGTGAATGAACCAATTCATCTTTCAGATTAGGACCACATGCCTGTAAGTGATAAGTGCTTTGTCTCAAAAGAAAAAAAACCGAATACAACATAAAAATATTTTTCTGTCACATTTACTACCACCTGATGTTAAACTAACTTCTAGAAAGGGTACAGTAGAGTGAGTTAAAGCAATGAGGAAAATTTATTTGCTTATTTCCAGACAGGTTGTATTTTAAATATTAACGTTATTCATAACATAAAAATATGAATTAATATATACAGAGGGAACTATTTTTGTTATCTTGAATAACAGAATATATACAATAAACAGTTCTGTGCCCAACTTGAATTCATTAGATACTTCATCTTAATTCTGTTTTGAACAAATCACAAAACCACATTCTTTTCATTTGTTACTTTTCCAACTGAGTTATTTGGTAGGCAAAATAGTACTTAAATATGAGAAAGTCAGTGAAATTCTGACATAGACAATTTGCTGCATTCCATTAAAACCAATGAAGAGCCCACAGCTTTTTATTAAATATATTAATCTTAAAATTTTGAAGTCATTCTGAGAAGTGTCCTTTCTTGGCAGGTAAGCTAAAGATAACAGGAAAAACCAGTAATTTTCACATCCAATTACAGAGTCAAATACTGAAGATGGTACTTTTATTTTGTGGAGTCAGAGATGGTTACCACATTAATGCACTGCTGGAGACACATGAAGAAAATTAAATACTTGGAAAAGATAAAATACAAGCTGAATCAACACAAAAAGACTGAAAGTTGGGAAACCAGCAACATCCACCCACTGTGTATGATGTATGATAGATTTTATCAATTTCTGTACTATACTGCTAGGTCAATACTTTGCAGCCAAACATGTCAACGCTCCTGATTAGCCTTGAAGAGATTGCTGTTAAGCAAACAGATTTCAAGATCTTCTGCAAACTCCTAGAAGCAAAATTTTAAAAGTCTATCTCAACTAAAGGAATATTGCAACGTTATCTGACAAGTTCCTAGCAGACAACACGAATTTCCAGAGTCAGCCAGATGCTTCACATTTTGTATATAAGTTACTTGGAGAAATAGGACTCACTGAAGCAGTATAGAATTTTCTTCCTGAAGCAAGATCCGGATAAGTCATCACATTTTTCAGTGGTAGTCATATGCTATATTAATCTCCACTAACAGCAGAGTGATAGCAATAAAAATGCAATTATACTAGTGGCAGTAAGACTGAGCTTGAGATTGGAGAGTTTTGGATATTTTAGAATGAAAACAATTTGACACAACTGTATTTTAGTTGTAGAATGGTTGATTTGTTCTCTCTCCACCCACAGAAATATTTTTCCCTTGCCCAGAATCTAAAAATGTAGGTATTTAAATTAAATTTGATGCTCGATGGAAATCTCAGAAATGAATGCATTGGTATACATGACAAACTTTTATAAAATGCATGACTCTACCATAACTTCACTTGCTACAGTGAGTAGCCCCAATTGCTTATATTTCAGTAACACCTCAGAAACATCTGATAGATATGTTTGTCATACATTTCCATACTGTAAAGCAGGTTCATGCTCAGCTCTGTATATAAATATTATTTGCCCTTTCTTTAACTAGTTATTTTTCAGTGGCTATCAGTTAAGAACTAAAATCTTTTGTTCTGTCCACAAAAAGTGCTAGTTAGTGCAATATTTTTCCCTTAAAGAAATAGTTAGTTGATATCAAGGAAAAAAATATTATTCATTAGGAAAAAAATATTATTCATTAATAAAAACTTCTTTACTGTGAGGGTGACAGAACACTGGAACAGGCTGCCCAGAGAGATTGTGGAATCTCCTTCTTTGGATATTAAAAACCTGCCTGGTTGAGGTCCTGGGCAACTTGCTCTAGGTGGACCTGCTTTATCAGGAAGGTTGACTAGATGACCTTCAGACGTCCCTTCTAACACCTACCATGTTGTGATTGAAGTCTGCTGAATTATCTTCAAATTATGAACCTGGCATCTGAAAGTTAGTAAGACATATTTATAGTAATATTCTCAATTTATCACAAAAAGGAGTCAGGACAATGATCAAAAGCAGGACATTTGATCATTTTGCTCTTAGAAACTCATGTAAGACTCCTGTGCTTCTTTCCCCTAACTGACGCTAGCAGAAAGTTTACTTCATTAACGTTAATCACTCGAAGACAGTTCCTTGACACAGATCCCAGTGTTCCAGCTCCTACACTAGCTCTTGTAGCTAAAAGCAAAGGTACTTTCTTATTCTTTCAACACCAGGATACTGGGTACTACTAGAGATTCTCAGTGTCAAGGAGGTAAATGTCTTTAAGTTGTTCTTTCTTAACCATTTTCCTGAAATTGCTTCTAACACAGGCTGAAGATAAAAGAAGAAAAAGGTTAAAAGCCAACAACACACTTACAAAAGCTCTGTAAGTGCAGAAGTGACAAAAAATGAAGACAATCATTTAATCTTCACATTGCAGAAACACAACGCAGATGCCTTTCCCTCCCAGGATTCATAGGACAAACTATAACAAACATAGGACAAACTCCTTAACCTGTAGGTTCAGAGCCTCAGTTCTATTTCTTATTAGTTGTCCTCAGACCCCATTCAAAGAAAACAGCTATTGGGCTGAGGAAGGATATTGATTCTATATCCCTGTTTATCCCTGATACTGTCCCCTGATCCTTATGGTTGCCAGATATTATCATTGCCCTTTCTCACTCCCTTCCCCTTTCTTCTAAGGGCATATTTATTTGTAAGTCAATCAGGAATTTCAGTCTGTTGTCGACCACATCGCTGGCTGCTGCCTTCTGCTTTGTAAATATTAACATTGGTTGGGCATCTGCTCAAGTGTGAAATAGTCTTTTAACCATCGGGCCTGTGTTTGGCAGAGTTTTAGGCAACATAAAGCTGAATGTCTTTCCATCGAGATAAGCAATGCTCTTCTTTGAACCACTTACATTTTGTTTTTCCTAAATGAGTTTTAACTTCTCAGCTGTCAGATGTGGCTCCCTATGTGGCCATAAATGCTTGCGCCAGAACAAAAGGCACTACAGGGATGGGAAAGAATATTCAAGTGAAGGGACTGTACTTCTTAGTCATGGTTTATGACAACTGGAAACATATGTGAAGTAATTACTTGCCTTCTTGTGACACACACATACATTAAATATATTGACTTAATAATGTCCTCATCAAATAAAAGTATACATAGAATGCAAGAATTGCCACTTCAAATAAGATTTACCAGTTAGAAATGTATTTCAGTGAGACTTCAGGGATTCAGTCACGTCCAAAATCACTATTTCTCTCTTAAAAGCTCCAACATGAGTTAAAGCAGAGGGAGAGTGATTAACACAACAATTTCAGCTATCTTTGTTTTGGTACTTTATTTTAAGAAAAGTTCATTCACAACTCATTGGTAAGAAATCTCCTTTGAGGACTACCAGTGGCCCTAGCCTTGGTTACTTTGTTCTAACAGTATGAGCAATAGGAAAACAAACAAACAAACAAACAATAATAAGGACATAACCTTTGTGGCTTGCTTCCTCATTCAGTTTCAGATACTAAACAAAAATTTTTCCTCAATTTTTCCTGTTTGTCTAGTTTCATATCGCATTGCTTTGTCAATTGCTTTAGATAAAATGTGTAATCTTCATTTTTTCCTTCCAGCTCTTTCAATTTACAGGATTCTTTTCTGCTGGCATGCAAAATAAATTAATATTAACATGAATTTACAGGATGTGTATAAATCATGCTAGCAGAATGTAGTCAAAATACCATACATTGGCTTTGGCATTAGAAAAAGTCTCACATTAAAGAAATATTTCAGATACCAACAATCATTGCAGTGTTACATGATGCTTATGATAGCACTTCAGGCAATAAGCAAAGGCAAAACAATGGGAAATGCACACTTGAATCAAGTCTGCATTTTACTGTTGATTACTGAGAACTAGTGGTGAATTATATGAACTGGGTAAGAGTCCACAGTGAATTATCCTAAGGGTTTAAGCACTAAGAGGGTAGCAATTCAGCACATACTCATATTTGCAGAGTTTTATGCCTTTCCTTCATGGTCTCTTTGATAATAGAAACATTGCCAACTGCAAGAATTCTGTGAAAGGACCAGAAATGTTTGCTGAAAGCTTTCCCTATGTAACAGTGATGATTATCACTGAGGTCATTCTCCTTTCTGTGTACATAGCATGAGGTACATTTCAGACTAACATTCCAACTATAGCAGTGCCATTCATCTATTTTACCATTAAGATCTGTACATGAAAAATAAAGTAAACCAATGTGAAATTAGTGAGGCATTGCATCCTAAAGTATGTGAACACATGTTGATAATAACACACTATCTTTAGATCCAAATTCCTAGATCAGCCTTATGGAACATTAAAAGCATTCACTCCAAGTAAATAGCTACAAAAAATATGAAAACATATGCAGGAAACCAATCTTTATATATTTAAGTAAAATAAAAATTACTGAACATGTAAAGAATAATGAATTCACTCTGGAAACATCTTGTCCTCTGCAAAAAGCAAAATACTTTACAAATCACTTGCATGTAAAAATATTCTGTATCCATACAAACAAAATATCATGACTACATGACATAAACCCACAAACAGATAAAAAACCTGAAGGTTGAATTCATTAATGGAATTCTCTTTTGGAAACAGTGAAACCACACAGATTACAACTATGGTACAGCAAAGACAATGTGATGTTCGTAACAGAAATCCTGAGTATTTGCAAAAAAACCCTACATTTTTGATAAGACAGAACCAACAGCATTTAAAGGACAGGACTACACCAATTAGATTTAGAAGTTCAAAACATTTGATAATAGAGGTATTACTAACAGGGATTCCTAACAGCAATATTTGAAACAATGTGAAATTTCTTCAGACACTTCTTAGATAATATTTGAATATAAAAGTTATGTTACACATCTTAGAATCATAGAATGTGTTGGGTTGGAAGGGATCTCTAAAGACCATCTAGTTGGTAGTTCCCAGAGTCTTCCTTTCTACCCTTTTTAAAAATGGGTGTGATGTTTCCTTTCTTCCAGTCACTAGGGACTTCATCTTGAACTACCCTAAATGTTTCCTCATCACTTAATCTTATAAAAGTAAAAAAAAGTTCAGTCTAAAAAGGATGTATGGCTATTACTGAGGTGGCTGTTGTTTTTAATATTAATTTCACTTCCCTTTCAGACTATACGTTCTAGTAATAGGCTGCATTATGCACAATGTAGTTGGGCTGTATCATCATTAATTAATAGATTATCTTTGCCCTGAACAGGTTAAAATCTAAAAACAAGACAAGAACCAACAGATGGAAAGAGACAGGCAGATGGAAAACTATCAAAAAAAGCAGTATTAGTCAGCACAATAGGTTAGTTGTCTCAGACATCCAGCTGCCTAATCTTTTGTCAAAATTTATATGAGCGCCACGAAATCAGAGTTTTAAGGAGAATTTGAAGGATAATAACACAATAGCTTTGCAGATTTTAGTGGTTTCCCTCAAGTAAGAAGTTGAATCAGATGTAACAAGAATGCGAGTAACAGAGAAAGACATTGTGGTCTGTTGGGCTAAGAGTTACCATTGCAATCACAAATGACAGAGGGTAGGTGAGTATAGGCAACCAAAGGCCTTAAGTATGAGGACAAGCAACCCACATCTGGCATAAAAAATGAGAGATTTAATGCAGGGACTGATAAACAAAAGTCAAAGCAACAAACTACAAGAATGATCTTTTTTAAACAACACAAAGCATATTCTCTGGAAGCAGATAAAGTAGTACTTTCCACAGCTAGATACTTAAAGTCTGGAGAGAAGATGCAGAAAACAAATACCATTTATTAGAAATAGAATTTAATTCCTCATATTTCAAAGCAACCTCATTTAAGGCTTAAAATCTATGTTGCTTTTAATATAAATAAAAGTGTCCGTAAGCAATTTCCATCCAAATACAAGACCCTGCTTCTTCAGTGGACCTGAATTTAATTTGGATATAATTGAAAATATCATTTGCCAGAAGACTTTCTTCTGTCCTTAAGCAGCTAGAGGTCTATGGAGCAGCTAGGTCCTGGCTGACTTTTCCATGCTTTCCTCAAGACTTTCTACAACCCTTTCTTGCCTCACCCTAGTTCTTCCCAATGAACTCCTCTCATCTTCTTGCAGCAGAACTTAAGGGACAAATAGCACCAGACCTGTTTTGAGGAACTTCAGGCTTGAAAATTTGGTCCTATAGAAACTATATATCCTTCTCATTCAAATTTGCTTGTGTTCAACATGATGTGTAATTTGTTAGCAGAGAAATCTTGCCTGCAATATTTATTTATTCCTCAAACACCTCATCCCTTACAGAAATATTTTCCATAAGGGGACTGCTGGTTGCATCCAATAGTTGCATTTACATGGGACATTTCCATCCCTGACCAAGTAACAAAGACTCTCAGTCCTAGCCCAGGTGAAATCGCCATTAGAACATGTTTGAAGACTTCATCTTCCTCTTATTCTAAATGTTTCAAATATTTATCAGGAAACACAATCAATATACATAACTGAGATATTTAATTACTTTCTACAGTTTGAAATTAATAAATTATGTTCAGCTCAGGCTGAAATGTGTTTGTTTAAACTCATTCTTTCTTGAAATATTAACTACATTTGCAGTTTTTAAATAATAAAAATGTTAAATAAAAAAACACGGACAGATTTTCTGCTGTCCTGCAAACTGAATACCAAATAAGTACAGAAGGCTATCTAAAGAGGGTGAAAATGTTCTTTAGTGAAAATTTCATTTCTTACATTATTCTTAGAATTTTTTTAAATAAAAGATACCAAATCTTAAGAGATTCATAAAACATCTTAGCAGTACTGAAATATTGATCCTATTAGTTGATATCTCATTTAGCCCTAACAGAGGCAAAGAAAACAAGAAAAAAAGCTCTAAATGTTTGAGAATTTCAGGGGATAATTACACATTTATCTAC
Organism: Coracias cyanogaster; assembly: GCA_033124195.1. Taxonomy (NCBI): domain Eukaryota; kingdom Metazoa; phylum Chordata; class Aves; order Coraciiformes; family Coraciidae; genus Coracias; species Coracias cyanogaster. Next base: position 64,959 of record JAVSBS010001786.1, read on the forward strand.
ACATTTCACCACAATTCAGTAAATTATCTGAAGAATGTTTCAATTAGGAGCTGAGTGCTTTTGTAGCTTTGCATAGCAACAAAAAGAATGAGAGTAGAAAGGAAAAATACATTTAAAATTATCTTGGGACAGTGAACACACAGTACTGTTGAAAATCTCAAATTTCATTTGCTAAACAAACCTGAGCAATTTTCATTTTATCATGGTAACCTCCTTTACAGTAAAAACATCACACCAAAAAGAATAATTCTGATTATCACTAATAGTTCTACCTCAGTTTGACCATAGGCACAGTCAGTAATTGTTTTACTAGGGTTTCATTAAAGCTAAACTAATTTACTTTGTTTTATTGTCTTTTCCCATCTTTGACTCGCTCAACAGCACATTGATCAGCAGATGGAATAATTACTCTGGAATATCATCACAGAGAACAAAAAAAAGTCAGTGAGTTAGAAGAGCATAGATCCATTTTGTATTAAGTGCTCGTTTACAATAAATATAATCTCAGTTTGTATTAGTTGTCATTTTCATTGCATTCATGCAAGAGCTACCATATCTTACTTGTACAAAAACCTAAAATGCACAAAACATGAAAATTAAGAAAAAATAAAAGTGGTAGTTGATAAGAAAACACATGTTTCTTCTAATAGCCATAAGGCTTGGGAATATTTACTCTTTCAGAATACAAGACTCATCTGTTGCCTTACAGATGTTGACATGAGTCTGCAATAACAGTGGCAGTTCTGCATTTGGAAGTTTCCAACAGCAACCCGAACAGAAATCTACTTCTGATGACAGCTGAGATGGTGTTTTTTTTCTGTCATCATCCAGAGCTGACAAAAAACATTCTACAAGCATAAGGACTGTTGGGTACCAATGATGTAACTTTAGTGACTCAGATTTCCAAGTGCAAACTGTACAGTTATTATTTAGGGAAAGGGTTATATGTGCTCTTTCTTCACACTTTTTATATTCCCCAAAAAGGAACCCAGGGTCAAAATACTCCTCTTACATTCATTGGTCTTAGGATTCTTATAGTGAAATATTTTGCTTCCTACACACTTCTTTCTCCTACTATTACTATTCTGATTCTCATAGATGCTAGCTTATTTTAAGCAAGCTTTACCAATGATAGTATATCTTTTCTATTCAGCTGTACACTGAGCTTCCAAATAGAATGATGTTACCCTGAAAAAATGTTCTTTTGCTTTTCAATGTCAATATGAAAATCACTGTGCTGCTGGTGCCTGAGTTTCTCTGTCTGTAAAATATGAATTGTCTCTCGTGTAAAACATTAAGATCTACTGCTGAATGTATTATATGACAACTTGATACTAATAATATACTAGAGCAAATCTCACTGATTTCTTAAAAAATAAATTCCAATATTATTTTGAGGTTACAAAACAAAGTACAGTTGCAGCAAGAGAAAGCAAAATCAAGATCACAAGCTAGGTAACAGGTTTATCTGCTGATACTGTAGAAGAGGTGCCTCTTGTACATTCTTACTAGTATTTCTGGTCTGCTAATGCATGGTATGCCACAGTATCACTGTGTCTTGACAAATTTAGGAAAGCAAAGGAAGTCAAAGTCCTTAGTGGAAAAGTGATCCAATGTTGGTTCTGGTTGACTTTGTCTGATTTTCACCCTGCAGTCAAAAGTTTTTTAATTTTAACCCTTCTAATTTGTTTTTTTTTATTAGCCTTAAAGAGTGTAAACAAATGTGGAAAACAGGAAGAAAAATGTGATGATGCAGAGTTCTACGTTCTTCACACAAGATCTTGTAACTTACACACGTAAGATCCAGCTTTTGTGTTACCCTTAGTATGCATACATGGCAGAGCTTTAGAGCTGCCTGTTCCAGGAAAGGCCACAGATTCACACTGGCAGGGACTTTTATTGACAGAAGAAAAACTTTGAGATTTCCTTTGAAAGAGACTGTCTGCGTTTAAAACAAAACAAAAAAGGAAATGTGTAGAGAGAACTCTCTTTCCTGATACACCTTTCCTTTTCTCCACAATCAAGCTTAGGGGCTTCACAGACTGGGAATGATGAATATGGTGTCATTTCATTATTCTAGCTGGGTGTGTTCTTCATAATTATACTAACATGAAGCAAGAGGCACATTCTCGGCTATCTGTTCTATTTCTTTAGAGAAAGACTTTAAACTGGATTGTTTAAATCAGTCAAAAAACAATTTCCAACACAAATACTATCAACTATTCCTTGTATAAAAAACAAAATAAAAGACGTTCTTCACAGTAAACTTAATAGCGTCTTTGACTTCACTTTTCAACCTTCTGTCATTGATATTGTTTATTTATAATTTATTGTCCTCAGCAGATGTTTATAATAAGAAATCAGAAAACATAACTGTTTTTAATATCTAATCACAGTGGAAGTACTGTATTTTTTTAAATATATGAGTCTAGAACAGAATTGCTTCTTCTTTTGCTCAGGGTTGTTTTTTACTTTTATCTCTTGTTTTAAGACACAAGTTTTGCTGCTGTAGCAAGTACAATGCTTGTTGTATTTTTATACAATAATGTAAACAAAGTGAGGAAATCCACATAAGTAAAAAAAAGAATTCAAAATTATTAAATTAACTTCCAATGTTTTTGGAAATTCCTTCTTTTTCTGCTTAAAATCACTTCTTCTAAAAAAACAAAAATTAAAATCATGTGCTTAAAATATTTTAGCTTTTGATTAAACCCATAGTTTTCAGTGAAAAAATATTTCAGCAGATTTCTCTGAACACAACAGTGCTATAAATACATCCTCCACATCTTATATCACTCTATGTCTGTGACACAACTGAATCTATAGCTCCACAGATCACTTTTATGATATTTACCTGAAGCTATTTAATATCTTTATATGGAAGAATAAAAGGAAGAAAGGGACAAAGAATAGGTATAGTTTTAACATGTATGATAAAGTAATTAGAACAAGAGTGTCTATGTATTATGCAGTATCTATGGATAATGCAGATATAGTACTAAAAATATCAATATAGAAATACATTTCTACTAATGCCAACACATTATATAATGTATCTGTGAAACACAAAAAATGCCCCTTTTTCCTCAGCACGTGGAGACAGGCAATTATTTTACAACCATCATCTCTTTTGCTTCCTACTGCTATTGTTGTGCTCGATGAGAATTTCAATTCTGGCAGACCCATATGGATACATATCTGATAGTGTGGCACAAATTCTGAATGGAGTTACACCACTGTGAATCTGGCTTCAAGGTAGCAGTGCTGATGAAGGTGCTCTGGTCTTTCAGCATGCTCACAACAGAACATGAGTTAGGTTCAGTAAGCTCACCTCTTATACATTAACCTGAATATGTGCACCAGAGACACTCTCCTATATTCAGCAATGTTACAGTTGCCCTTGCAGGTTTCCAGCTCCTTTCCTCTTCAGCACCTTCTAAAACCTCTTGGTTTCCAAAAGCTCAGAAATGTTTTCACTTTCATCATCAAACAGCACCGTTAGGATTATATTCGGTATTGGAACCAGTGTTGCTCTGGCAGTTCATTTTTTTATAGTTGTCATTTTGTAAAACATAGCTTCTAGGAAAGGATTCATAGTTTTTAGATGATGAATTGTTTTCTGCCTTGTGGAACAACCTCAGTGGGCAGCTGAGGCTTACACACACTGAAAGCTAAAAGCCTGGAAAGCAGGAAACCCTGCTAGAGATTGCAAGTGTTTTTGAGTGAAGTCATAGCTGAGTCAGGTTTCTTAGGATGACACCTTAGACTTAGCTGTCTAAGTTCCAGCAAATATACCTAAATCCTTTTTTTTTTTTTTTTTTCTGTGGCTTTCAGTTTTCTCCTAAGCTGGAACACAGCTTAGAGATATTTGCTACTCTCCTTTCATGTAAGTGATGAAAAATTTTAAGGATTTTCCTCTCTCATGTTTCTTTGATAAAGATTTTGCTAAGCACATTGAGCATTTTAGTTTAACTAAAAAACAAGCAAAAGCTTATGGCTGGGAAGTGAATGAATGAAAGCAGTTTGGAAATTGTAGTATATACAGTAGCTGATCACAGACAAAGCTAACAAAAGTAACATGGGATGAAACTAATCACAAAATCTTGCTTTAACTGGGATGTAAGTATTCGCAAGAATGTGCTGTGCTGCTTTCCTGCCCTGCCTCCCACTGCAGGTTCTTAACATCACTTGATGGTGCTTGCCCACCCCTGCTTTGAAGCTTCCATGTAAGAAAATGGGCACCTGCCTCCTGCAAAGAAGATCTCTGCAGAGCTGACTGTGTAGGTGGCAGGGCCAGGTGTCCTGTTCGGCATGTTTGACATGAGGCTGGATGCCACAACACTTGCCCAGTCTGGGTGTCGGAACAGGGTCATCCAAGGTGAGAGAAGCTCCAAACCTGCTTCTTGCTCATCTCTGCTCAGGAACACAAGCTAGATAGACATTGCAGTTATGTCTGTTGTTTTCACTTGAGTTTTTTTCAAAAATAAATTAAACTCTTGCTTGCATCAAGGGACACCTCGAGAATGGTCTTAATTTATAGAGAAGCAAATATTGCCTGATGTGCACAATTTCAGACATAAGAAACAGTGATAGTCACTGAATGGCAGTCCACAGCATTAAACTACACCCCTCTGTGAGCGGCATGTCTTTCCAGGATTAACAATTTATGAAGTTAATGCACGTCTAAGTATGCAGCTGTCCTTTTCTATTTTTAATAACCCCAAAGAAAATGTCACCAAGTAAGGGGGAAAAAAATCTGCTTCTCATTTGGGACTGTATACAAAACAGTGGCAGCATTATTCTCTGTGCTGTAACATGGTACTAACCAGTTTTGTCACGGAGCTTAAAAATAAAAGATCTAAAAATTTAAACTCTCTTAATCTTCCCCTTGTGTTATTATTACAGTGTTCTTGGAATGAACTTACTGTGTTGTAAACTGAATATGACCTCATGTGTGTGGCTTGTTATAAACAAGCATTAAACAAAGCTACTTGAGATATTCCAGGATATAACTGAAATTTTTGACTGTTTTACACAAATAATCCTTTACTTTCCTCGGGCATTTAGGTATGAACAATCCTTAAGCACTTTGTAAAATTATATATGCGAAGGAAAAACTTTCAGTGTTTAAATGCAGCAGTCCTCTGAGTGGGCTCTGTGTAAATAGTTTTTTTTTTTTCTCTTTGCCATGGGTTTCTTAGACTTTGCTGATGGACATGCTAGGAATAGAACAGAATAGAACAGAATAGAATAGAATAGAATAGAATAGAATAGAATAGAATAGAATAGAATAGAATAGAATCCACAACTCCATGGAAATATTTTGCTAAGACATCAGTACAACTTCTCACTCATTTGAGGAATATTGCAAAACTTGTGCAGCAATGATCTGCAAAAAGCCAGAGAAGAGGACTGATACAGGAATACAAAGGGTGCTACAGACTTAAGTAAATGAGAGATGAAGATGCCCTGAAAATTGAACTGTTGAGCTAGAGAAAAGTGACACGTGGGTTTTTTCAGGAATCATTCTTGAGATGAGTCTCATCTAATATTTGTCGTAATAACCTCTGCAAAGAAGTACGCTGCTAAAACATTGTGCTGACCCAAAGCTGTAAGATATTACTGTTAAGAGGGAAGATCAGGATATCACACCGAAGAAATGAAGCGATGCTGAAGACTGAAATAATAGAAACAGCATGAAATGTAATGATACAAAATGCATCTTGGACTTCACTAAAAAGAACTTATTCTTTAAGCATCTGAATGGAAACAAAAGGAGAGGAAATAATTGTTTGAGCTTGATCACAGTTCCTGTGAACAAAGCAATACGGTCATTAAAGAAAAAGTTTTATGTGACTCCAGAACATGACAGGTGAGGCATACCTAGAAGGAAATACTGTACTGCTCTACAAGGTAGAGGTAAGACCTGACCCAGAATACTGTGTTTAATTATGGCTTTCCACACTTCTGAAAGACAATTTAAAACAAAAGAAAGTGCTTCTAGTCCTCTTTTTTAAAATTATTTTTAATTTGAATGCCCAAAAGAAGAAAAAATAATGCAAACAGAAATGACAGTGTTGGTACAAATTATGAATTAATAAGCTTTTTAACAAGGTTTTGCAGTTCGACAAGTTTATAAACAGGATTATGTGTGGTTGCTTGTGATAGTATAAATTCAGGAAACTGGGAATTGTCTTCCAGCCATATCTATGATTAGACCCCCACATCACCTAGAGCTTTGGGGTAGATCTGCCTAGACAATTTCCTTATAGGTACTTCTCAAAGGCTTTTGATAAATGAGAGGAGAAAAAAAAAAAGAAAAAAAACAAACCCAGGTTTTCCTTGAATTGCTTGTCCTGTGGGCTACCAATTTTTTTTTTTTTCTGGGATTGCACGCCTAACAGCTTTGCAGACATTTTCCACCCTCAGTACACTCGTTGAGGGCACCACACAGAAGCAATCTTTCCTCCCTTCACCTAGGCTATGTAAAAGAGTGCAGTGTACCATCCTAAGGACAAATATATGCAACATGCATTCTGTCACAACGAAGCTGGTCAGTTATACATAAAATAATTTCTACAAATCCTGCAATCTGCTTATAAAAACAAACAAAAAAACCTCTTACCCAATTCTTCTCCTGAGAATTTGCTCTGCAGTTGGCAGTAGTACATGTATTACACTCTTGGTGCTACAGTGATATCAGCCAAGCTCTCTGCACAGCATGTGGGACCAAGACAGTGTGCCATCCCTGACAAGAAGGGGCTACAAAATATTTTGAAGCCAGATGAGAATAGTAATGGAAACCCAGAATGGAAAAAATATTTCACAATTTCATACTGGTAGGAGACAGGATGAGACTGTTAGAAGAGCTGCTGGATTCAACCAACTTTTATTATCTAGTTAAAAATATATATGCTGCTCTTGATCTTTTGGAAACTGTCTTAACAGCTCTTTTTGGGTGTAATGATAGCAAGTCCAACTTATAGTGAAACCCTGTCATCATAATTGGTGAGTATGTATCCTACATGCTGTTGATTTCATAAGACTTCATCACTTCCATGGCTGTCAGTCTCAGCACTCACAATGTGATGTTTCTTCCTCCCACACTCTTAACTTCTTTAGCACAGGGCAGGCAGTAGAGCATGATGTTTATGCTGCTATCTATCTCTTCTCTGCTGCTGTTGCTACTTCATCTAATGCATCTGTAATACAAGTTGCTAAATCATCAGGAGAATAATAATACATTATGAAGCAGGCTACTTTATTATATAAGAACTATCCAGTAACGGTACTTTTAATGTATAGGTAGTTTCCCATCATGTCTCCAATTTGCATATAGCCACCTATAAGTCTAGAACAAAACAGTTGTATCCCAGTGTCATTAGTGCTACAGGTTATGAAGTATATTCATATACATACATTAAAAACTGTCTTATAATTTAGTAGTGTAACTTGGGGGGGGGGGGGGGAGTGTTTAAAAATTTTAAATTTAACTATTTTA
>JAVSBS010001787.1:0-42248 GCA_033124195.1 Coracias cyanogaster
AAAAAAGAAGAAAATAAAAGAGGGAAGGGGAAAAGGGATAAAAAAAGGAACTGATCTTCCTCCAAAGTTTGCTAGAAGTTATCTTGGAGGTTACAGGCTTGCATCCTGAGATACGCAGGGGTAGCGCAGTTGTTACAGATGCTGGAAAACAAGAGTAAGCAAACCCCTGCAGCAAAGCAGGACTGGGTCCATCTCCAGTTCAACACCCGCCCTTCTCCAGAAGAGGCAGCCAGGAGAGCTTCACACCAAGACATCCCAGGACAGCTGGAAAAGTTCTCCACATAGTTCACTACTGTCAGACCAGAGGTTTTTGCTACATCTTAAGGCAGGAATCACTACAGCCTGAAGACAGCCTTAGAGCAGATAGCTAATGTCCTTTTAGAAAGGCAATGTTTCTGTTTCATGCTGAACTCTGTTTTGCTTGGTGAATTTTTCTGAGCCCACCTCGGCTGTTATTTGCTGCTAGCTGCTGTACCATCACTGCTCTTCCCTTCTGCAGGGATCATGTCAGCATAGGCCAATTCATGTCCGACAGAGTTTGTCCCTGTTATTTCCAGTTATATCTGATTTCATGCTATCAATGAACATTTACTCCTTTCCCTGCAGGACGTTATTTGGCCCATTTTTCTCTTCCTCTGCTCACCAGGACCTTTCACCAGCAGTCTGGCACACTCCTCCTCAGTAGCCTCTACACAGAAGGAATTTTGTTTTTAATGATTCTTATGAACTCTCCATCTTTGAACAGGAGTGATTTACTTTTGATTGATACCTGGCATCCAGTAATTTCACGCAACAGCAGAGAGATTCCCGTCTGCTGTGGCATGAAGCCTTAGGGAGGCAGACATGCTTGCTCTCCTGCCCTTGCATCCTGTGCTGCCCTTCCCTAAATCATGCAGTGCATCTATTGCCACTCTGACTGCAGACGAGACAAAATCTAAAGCACTGAGACACCAGCTCTCCCAGATCCCAGGGTGAGTTACTGACTTGCAGTGGTTCACATGGTGCTTCATGTGAGAGCGATCATCACTGATCCCGCCTAAACAAAATGTATTTTGATTGTCGTCATCCAGAAAATCACCCTTATTTTTTGAAGCAGGCCAGGTCTTCTCAAGATCCCTAATGACAATGCTCAGACTGGGGCCATACTCTGACATTACAACACCAGTGTTTCTGCTGGTATATTTGGGATAGAAATAGATGTCTTTTTTGTTCATTGATGTCACTTATGTTTTTAGCCATACAATGGATGAAACTGCAACTGGCATTATGATAGGAAAGTTTAATGATCCCAATTATCTCCTTGAACGTGTCTTTGGCTATTTTCATCTGCAGAAATAAAACTTCTACTGGCTGCCAGACATCCTCAGCTGTTTTGCAATCGCCATACATAAAGGCGGAACAGATTGACCAAGCAATGACCCTGAACAATTGCCTACATTAAGTGGTAATAAAGAAGATCAGGAGTTACACGGCTGGCAAAAGAAATGCCCAGGAAAGGAGCAGAGTCACTTCGTGCCACCAAGCAGGTGGTGCCGGGGGAGCAGCAGGGCTGCAGCCAGTGCCACCTGCAGAGAACGGCAGCGCATCCGTCAGCCAAACCATTGGCAAAACCGGTGGCCAGTTTTCTCCTCTCACTTTGCCAAGGACCACACTGTCAGTGAGGGCTTCCCAGAGGAAAGCTGTTGTACCAGCCTTGAAGAAACCACGCGATCCTCACTGCAAACACTGCAGATGTTCACGGGAAGCGCAGGGCTTGAAACAGACCCTTTCCCAAATACTGCTGCTGCATACTCAAAAGTGGTCACTCTAATTTTTATCACGGATCTTTGCTAGCATATAAACCAGTATTTAGAGTGCATTGTTTTTCTATTCATCTAGCCAGTATTACCCTCTCTAACTCTGTTCCTCTCCAAGCAGATCCAAACCATGCTGCTCTCGTCTGACCTGACAGCCACTCTCCTCCATGAAGCCATTTTGGAATCACTTTGACGGTGGCAGCCACAGCTAATTTGCACTCAATTGCTACTTCACCATCTGAGCACAACTGTTCCCAGCCAAGATCCACTGTTAGGGAGAGAAAGGTCAAGTCAAGTGAAAATCCACAAGCAGAAGGGTGAATGAAGAACTGACTTAGAAGGTGACTGAAAACGGCTGCTCAATATTTTACATTTTTGAGAATTTGGATATGCACAGATAGGGAGGGTCAGGAACGAGACTTCAGGCCACAAGGAGACGGCGGGGGGAACTGTTGCTGATAGTACAACCTGCATCAGAAATAGAGCACTGGGTTTTAATGTGATTTTTAAACATAAAATGAAGTAATGCATTGGACAAATGACATTCTCGCGAAACATAACAGGGATCACCTGATTGAGTAAAATTATTGTGTCTCCATGAAACCAGAGGCCTGTTTTGCAGCTACTTTCTCTGTCCTGGGCTCAGCTCTGCACGTGGGTGCGCAAGACTCCTGGTAATGGCAGCCAAACACATGCCTGCAGCTCATTTCTTCAATCCTGCACAACATGAGCTCACCAGCAAACCAGCAGAAATATCGGCAGGATAAATGACTGGTGTTGAGAACAAATAAAGAGACCTTTTAATTACTTCACTTTCAGAATTTTATAATTTAAACCACCCAAAAGACTTTCTTGCTGCTGTCTCTGGACTTGGCTAGGTCACAAAAGAAGCTAGTTATGTTTAGCAAAGCCCTCCACAAAAGCCAACAGCTCATGGTCCTCAACCTATGAACAAGGAAACTCTTCACTGATGCTCCTTCTGATAAGGAATAGCCAAGGAGGAAAGCCTTACACTCAATGCCTGTAATTTCAGCCAGTCCCTGCTTTGCACACTCTAAGGCTTAAGGCTTGAGCATGAATACATGAGCATGCAGCTTGGCCCTGCCAGTGCCACAGAGCACACAAGGTGCAGGAACCTGGTCATGGTTGGGAGCCTGGTGACACAGGGGCACCATAGGGTTCAGACTCCAACCTGCGTCTCACACTGTGCTCTCCCGGGCCACTGGCACTCAGGGCTCACACACAGCCATGCTGGGAAATTCTGCTCGCTCCCCTGACATAGCTATCGATGCTTAACATCAACAGTCTCCAACTCTACAGCATCTACAGCAGAATGTGCCCTTGAAGTCTGACTTCAGCCTGGCTGCACAACCCCCAGAGAGACTTTACACCTTTCTCCCTTGCTTTGTAGGTCTTCTCCCATTGCATGAACTTCAGCTCAATGCAGTCTTTAATCTCAAAATACTCTTTAGAAGGAATGAGTGTCACAGCATTCTACTCTTTGTTAAACAGGGGGATGCAATAATTTTCCCTCTTTCGCTGCAATGACGTTTCTACAAAGACTTCACAGCGAATGACAAAGAATAATGTGTCATAACCTCCCCGTCTTCTTACTGTCCTCTATTTCAGAGACAAAAGAACTGGACCAAAGGCTACAACACTTGAAAAGCACATACACAGATCACCCCTGCCAGGAAACATCACTGCCGCCTTGCATCATACAACAAAGTCTTTGCTATGGAGGCCAGCATGGTTTTTATATGTCTTTAAGCTATTATAGCTGCCTTTTAAATACATGAGAGGCTGTATTTGAAGCTGTCTTGCATCTAATTCCCTATTGAAACTGCACTCTAATTTCTCACAAAACATGAGTAGAATCAGATGTTCCAGAAAAACCATAGTATATTGAATATGAAAACTCAGCACTGAAATATGGGTAAAGAACAGCTTACATAAGTTGCATTCCCTGTAGTTTGGGATATTGAGACTGAGCCTTTGAAATGCATGAAATCTAGTTTGTTGATCATTTCCCAATTTATAGTCAGCTCTGTGGGAACAAGTATGTGCCTACTTTGATATCCTTTTGAACAAAATTCTTGGCACCTCATTTCTCTTAAGAAATATACCTATTCTCTTTTTATTTTGGTACTATTTCAGATGCAGACTGGAAGATTAACCCAGCTGTATTTTATATTCATGCAGTACTTTCTATGGCCTGATCCATCTGACTCCTGAAGTTTCTTCTGAATTAAAATGACACTGTCTATCACATCCCAAGCTGTGGCATGAAGCATTTGTCAAGTAACGCGGAAACACTGGTAGACTGAAGAATGAAATGTAGGGAGTAGAGGAAAGGACTGGTGAATGACACATCTTTTTTTAAAAGTAATTCTCTGTTCTGGAATACTGAACATAATACAGATTGCAAAGGGGTAGAAGCAGCCTTGGAGAAACCATGTGTTTCAGAAATAAGATTAGAGAAAACTCATTAAAATATTAATACAGAACTTTCAAAATATTCGCTTAGTGGATGATGTATGTCACAAGAATGAGCTCTCTATTTAAGATGATAAAAAAAACCCCTGAAACAGTAGTGTGTAATGCTAGGCTAGCACAGCTCAGTGAAAACCATTCCAGGTTCTCCAGCAAGACATTATGGTTGAAATGAAGACCCTGGAGCTCTGGCACAAGCCTCCAGCATGACCATGTATAAACCCTGCTATGTGCAACTATGATGGTATCTTTCCATTTTTGCTCATGAGACAGGCTTTGAAAGTTCCCCAGGAAAGCAACAGGGTTTCAGTGATAAAATACATGAGTGAGGGCTGAAGTGCTGCAAAGCACTGGGGTTTTTATGTGGAATTCAAACTAGATTTAAAGACGTACATGCAAAATTAAATTCTAGCAGCTGCATTGTATTTCCAGTTAAAAAGGAAGAGAAAGAGAGGCATAAACATCGAGCGGGGTCATGCACCAGTTATGTCTTATTAAGTATTCCAGCCTTCCTTAAGATAAGCATCACATATGGGTTCTTTTGCAGCTAGCAGTTCCTTGCTTAAGGAGAGAGAGGTCTGGATAACACCCCTTCTGTCTCCCAAGGCCTCCTGAGCTGATTGACAGGAACATGTACTGCAGGGAACAAATGCTGCTCAAAGAAAAAACAAGATTACTTTCACCAAAGCGGGCCAGTGGGGTCGTTTCTTTGTCACGACTTCTGCTTACCATCTCTGGTTGAGGGAAAGACAAAGAGGAGGAGTGACATTTTCCTTTCCTAACAAAACATGGGACATGCTGAGGAACTGGGTTTTATGTACAATGGCTTGCACTGAATTCAAAGTTAGGGAAGCAAGAGAGATTGCTCAAAATAAACATGGCATTTTGAGAGTCAAATCGCACCTCCGGCTACCAGACCACGTGGAAATCCAACTCAGAATCTGCACTCCAACCCATCCCACCTACGTTTTAGGTTGGTGTTTTTAGAGATCAGCAATAAACATCTGATTCTACGTGTCACCTTTAGCTACCGCCCACCACATGATGAACAAAATTTGGCTTGGCTTCTCCTTGGGCAGATCCACCAGGTGTTTTGAGGCTGGGCCACCCTGAGCAGCAGCACTGTGCTCTACAATAACATTGGGGTTTTCAGCGCAGAGTGATTTCCCTGAATTCAGCAACCTCTTCTCCACTTGCTCCCCCATTTCTATCAGTTGACTCCTTCCTGCCAATACAAAAAAGGACCACCTCTGGGTGCCATCACAAATCTCCTCTCCATTGATATGGTTTCAAGCTATAATTCCCAAACGTTGCCACATTTAATGACACTCAAGAACTTCCTATTTCTCTAGCTCCTGCAAAACCCTCCCCACCGCTTCAGCATTTCCTTCTGCACAGCTGTGCCAGGAATGGTCCATCTTCCTGACCCTGCCCTCTGCTCTGATCTGTTCCTATAATAAAGCTCAGAGGTGGAAGCAGCCAGGTACTTGCAGAGGCAGCAGACACCAGAAGAGCTCTCCCGGTTAATAATCTCAGGGCCAAAGTGCTTCCCTTCCCAGAGACCTCTGCTAGTCTGCAAATAGCAGCATCAGCAGATCAGCACACGATCAGCTACCTCAGTCCTTCATACTTTTCCCTCAGTTGCTTCTACCCAGAGCCAGGAATTCACCACTCAACTTATTCTTCCCAAAATGCAAGGTGGCTGTAAGGAAACGAAATTATATTAATAAACATCCATTTGAAATGAGGCTTTTGATCTTACGGGGAAAAAAAAAAATCTGGCTAAGCAGCAGCAAAGTCATGCCAACAACTAGTCTTTCAGTGAAAGAAAGAATTAGCAGTCTCCTAATAGAGGGGTTAAGGTAGATTGAAAATGTCAAGTCATTGATATTTTATAAGGTAACCATGGTTATTTTTTTATGCATGCTTTTGCAGCATGAATGCAGACGATAAAAAGTACTCATGGGCCAATTGAAACTAAAATAAAACTGAAGAGATATCCTGATTGTAATTTAAAACTTAAACTGTGGAAATTAATCAGTCCACACAAACAATGAAGAGCGTTCAGCTGATATTGCACCACAACTCCACCCCGCTAAATACACAAATACAAATCCTTTCACAAAGGATGAACATCTTGAAAATTGTCCTGACTTTAGCCCTGAAGTACCTGCAGGGATCAATATCGCCAGAGCAGCACAGATCTGGTCTGATGCAAGATGTTGCCCATGTGGCCCCTGGATAAAGCAAAACTGCTTCTAATTTAATTGTAGAAGCTGCTGGAAATGCAGAGGACGGCTGGTCACAGCGTGCTGCAGCCCCTCAGTGCTGCCCAGTGAGGGGGTCACTAATGGTCTGGATGCATTAGTCTTCTCTGCTGCTGTTTCTTGAGATAATTTTGCATGCTTTTCCATCAGACTAACAAGCTCTTTTGGCTGTACTTACCTCCCTGGCAAGAGGTGTCACCCCTTACAGTGAGGGGCCAGGGGGGAGATGCGGGAGGCTGCCCCGTTGTGACAAATGTGACTTCGTGCTCTATTAGGTAAACTAAATCAGGGCTTTGGCTCAGGAGACCTCATGGACTTCTGCAGCAAATAATGAATTAAATCCAGCTCCAGAACCCCATAGTGAAGGGGCCTCCAGCAGACAAAATGTTTTGCATGGCAGCAGAAAGCAGAAATAAGAGGCTGCTCCTCCACTCCAGAACCTGTCTGGATGCTGAAACCATTTCCTGTCCCTTAAATAATATGTCATAACAAGCCACAGCTTGTTTCGGTGGTGCAAGTGAGATTTTGCAGTGAGGCATCCACACCCCTAAACCCAGAGGGAAGGCTGGCAGGAGGTACCATGGGAAGGATTCAGTGCAGAAGACTTCTTCAGTCTAATACACATCTCTGGTTAGTGTTAGAAGAAAATGACTGACTTCCTCTGCAAGTCTTAACTGTTGTTGCATGACATCATAATTTCTCTGCTAAACATCTGCTCTTCAGAGGCACACTCTAGCCTGGTTTCTGTAAAGGGACTGTAAAACCAGAAGATGTCCACAGTTGGGCCAGAACTAGAAGTACCTAGTGCACAAAAACATACATCCCCAACTGGCAGCTAACAGGGTTAAAACACCATCTGATTAAATGAAAGCATCTTTAATTAGTTTAATTGACCATGCCTCAGCCAAGACCATCTGCTCAGCAGCATTTGCCTGCTCTTTGCAGGAGCGATTGATCAGCCATAGCTAGAGAATACAGCACTAGGCTACATCAGATTTATTTTGTTTAATAGAAGAGCTAATTTGCTTTAAATTTAATTACAGGGGCCAAGATTGCTCTCTAAGTCCATAACAGCACAGAACGTAAGCTGATCCTACAGCTAATGGACACACACGTAGGTCTACATGTGTCTGCGCAAATCAGACACTCGGTGACGACAGCTCAGGGGAGCAGGTCCCACCCTGGCAGATAACGATGGCTGCATTTTCCTCCCCAAAAGCCACTGGCCTGGCAGGGACACCCCTCTTGCCACCCTGTCCCCCTCCAACTGGCTGACCTCCTGCCCACAGCTCTCCATCGAATGCTGGACCAGACAGATGTTCCATCTCAACCACCTCTCCTGCTCCTAATTATAAGGACACTAAACGATGCATCACATGGAGGGTCACTGTTTCTGTATTGCATGGGACCAACAGGGACAATCAGGGGACCGCTCCAGACGTCCTGGGTGACCCCCATCAGCAAACCTCTCCCAGATCTCACACTTGCCCCATCCCTGACATTGCACATTGCACTGTGCCTCTCGGTTTCTCTATCCTCCGATGCCAACATCGTTCTTCAAAATCTCACACCCAGAGCCGATGAAGGAGGGTAATTCCCCCTCTTGCCTGAAGGATCATGTGTATCTATGTTGTGTTATTATGAAGGGAAGAATTTCATTCACTTCCCAGACATTTTTCCTTTTTCAATTTCCCATCAGATGCTAAATCACTGGTGTCTGTGGGAGATGCTTGAGACCTGACAGACATGGTGCTGCTGCCACTGGCTGCTACAAGAGTAATTACAATCCTGCAGAAGGCTCCAGGCTGCCATTTCCGTTTCCATGGAAATAAATACTGAATTACTGAAAACAGAGTATGATGCTTTATGGATTTTCAGGCTTTTGATCATCTCAAAACCACCTTAACCCATTTTTATTGGTGGTGGCTTTGTTTTAAGGTGGGTGGGATAATGCTCACAGTGTGGAAAAAACAGAGACCACAAGGTGTTCTGAAGGAGTGAAAGAAGGGGGAAAAAAAAGCCAAGATGTCTGGCTGATGCCCTGGGGATTTGCAAAGGGGACAGCGGTGCTGGCCAGAGTTGCTGGTTGTCCACAGCATCCAGGTATCCGGCCCTGGAGAGGGGAGCCCACGGAGGCTTGTTGGTCCTTGCCTGCAGCCCCAGCTCACCACCATTGCCCCCTGACTGTCTGCAGGGGCTCTGGGGCTGAAGCAAACCTCCCACCCTTTTGGTGGGGTCATTATGGTCAGCCTTAGCGCTTCAATGCTCAGAACTGCAGACGACCATTTCATAGGCATTGAGCTTCAAGATAAAACTAGGATAAAAAAGAACTGCTTTATGTTCTTCAAAAATCCTGAATAGGGAGGAGAAGTGAGTGATGTGATATTAAACCGCTGCATCTCTGAGTTGAAGGGATACAGAGATGTGCACAGACAAGTAACTCCATGCTGTGTGCAACGACCCTGGGCTCAATTCTCACGCAAGGCATCACCGGGAATGCTTCATCACTACAAACTAAATGAAATACTTGGTGTGAAGAGGATACAAACTAAACTTTTATTCTGATCAACTTAACCCTCATCTCACCATCTGGGCTGTTACAGTACCTCACAGGAGTTTCTGTCCTTACTTGTTTCTGCCCTAACTTGGGCTGCATCTTCCAAGTACCACCACAGCATTTCTGCAATGGGCTCAACACACCACAATGAAGCAAGAAGCAAAGTTCAGGAAAACCCCATGAGATGCAGAGAGGAGAGAGGAGTGGAAGGCGAGATACCACTCCATCTCCAATACCAACTTGAGCGAAAATCAAACATTTGATTCAGGACAGAAATCCCAAATACCTCTTCTGCTAATAAATCTGAAAACAATTTTTTTGGCAGGGGAACTTTTTTCTTTGTAAGAGATGTCAGCCTTTGGACACAATGTCCTAATTCAGTTGCAAAAATAAATGTCAAAACAGTGAATTCTGGTTTTAAGACAGCTCTGGTGGGCAAAATTGGGGTTGAAATGTTTCCTGGCTAAAAATCACAGGCACCCAAAACTTACAAAACAATTCCAATTGCACTGGTTAGAGGCTTTCATCCCTATGTGTGAAAGAGTGACCCATCAGCAATGGGACTTGGTCTATGTTGTAGCCCATCCACACATGCACGCTGCTCTGATGTTTCACCTTCTACCTGGATGGACAGGAAGAGATGCTGAAAAACCACAGCCATGTACTACTATCTATTACTTAGCAGGTTTCACATGCATTTACTTATCTATTTGTTTTCAAATCTAATATCCAAAGGAATTAGATGAAATTGGAAGCTTAGCCCAGGTATTCTGCACATTTAACAGGAACACTTCAGGCTCAGGAAAGATGAGAAAGTCTGATTGTGAAGCCTGAGAATTCAGACAGTGCTGCAGGGACAGCCCAGAGTCCTGGGCTTCCTCCGAGGCAGGAGGATGGAAGTGTGCAGCTCATCGTAGATGTGTTCTGGGCATCAGCTGCTGCTGCCGGATTAACTGAACAGCACTGTACTACCTCCCTCTCTTCCCACTGTAGCTAAAAATGACTTTCAAACACAGCTTGAGATAGAAAAGTAAATCACTGCCCTACGGCTGGGGAAGAACAAGACAGGGAGAACACCACAGCCTATTTTCAGACATGCTGCTGCAATTCATGAAGGTCAGTAGGAAATATAGGGCTCGTGCCCAAGGAAATGCCAACTGCAGCAAAGACCCAAGTTTGGAATTGCCCAACACTTACAACTCCTGAATGACCCCTCTACAGTCACAGGTTCATTACAAAGCAGAAGAGCTAAGCTCAAGCCTTGCCAACGGGTTCTGGACCAGAAACCCAAGCCTGAATCACACTTCACAATGCCTCTTGCACAACAGAGGAGCTCGCTGCTGAAGCTGAGATACTCAATTCCCACGCTGACTCCAGTGGAGCAGAAACACCAAGCCACATAGTATGCGTTACGCAAAAAACTTAAGCCTCTGTGTATTATTTAAAATGTTCTAGTCAGAGGCTGTGCTTAACACCACCATTATGTCCACAACCATTCTGGTACAACACCACTTCCCATCCTTGTTTCCTAAAAGCCTTTCCAACTGCATCAATCCCTTTTGCTCTGTTGCCATCTTGGGTCCTGCTATATTACCGCTATCACATTAATAATACACTTACCTCATACCACCTGGACATATTGTATTAAAAAAAAAAATCCCTTTAGAAATCATCCTCCTTCTGCACAAACAAATTATTATTTCAGGGTGAATGAAAATGCTGTCCCAGTGATGTAATCATTATGCAATTAGTCAGTATGATTAGGATGCTACACAGAGAAAAAGCACCTTCTTCCAGAGCACAGGAGAAGTTCAAGCAAGTGTTTGGGGTACCTCAGCACCGTTCCTGCTCACGCTTTAGGAGGACAAAAACTAGGCAAAGCCTTCTTACCCTTTGCCTCCTTGCGCAACCTCTGAGGCAGTTTCACCCTGCCCACCAAAGCAAGAGGCAGCACGTCAGGCCAGCCAGCCCCTCCGCTCCCAGCCAACGTGAGCAGCGGGAGAAGTTGATGGCTTTGCTTTTCTGAGAACAGGTGATAAACTGCATTAACAGCACCGGGCTGCTGCTCCGGAAAGTGATGGCATTTCACACAGCCTGCCAGGAAAAAAGGCTCCCTTTCCCAACTCCTCCTGTGCACAGCAGACAAGCGTAGGTCAAAAAATAAGTATAACTTACACCGTGCCAAACCACTGCTGGGAAGCTCGTGATTGCCCCCAGATTTGTTTGGGAGATTTGCCCGCGGCTGGCACGTGGCAGGCTGCCAAGCCAGGGTCTGCAGTGGGCTCTCGCAGGAGCTGCCTGTGTGCTGCTGGAGGGAGGAAAAGAAGTGTGTAAATCACACACACACGCATAACTGGAGCTTGCACAGCGTTTCTGGGGATATTCTAATTTCAGCATATCCAGGAAAGTGCCAGACAGTGTTTTCCTTTTACTTAAAGCTTATTCACAAACAGAATATATAAAATATTTTGTTCTTATGGAACAGGCAACAGAAGCTTCAGTCAAATTATTAAGAAAAAGATTTAAGTTTTACTTCCAATTAACTCCGATGGGACAAGAGCCAGACCAACAGAGTCTGTGTGTCTTCACAAGGAGGCAAACGAGCACCGCTTAGGCTCTGACCAAAATCCAATCCAGACTATAACCAAACATCATGATGGAAATAAATGATCTTTTAGGCGTTATGGTGCTAGTGCCCCAAAGCCCAACGGGTGTGCTCTCTTCTGCAAGCACAGCTGCAGGCACACGCTCAGAAGTGTTTGCAAACCCACCCAGGAAGGGAGCTCACTGGTGATCTCAGGACAGACTGGTAGAACTGAGGTGTTTACAGAAGATGGCTTGTCAAACAGCGGGAGACATGCTGCAAACGAAAACTAATGAAAATGCAAAGTGTAGTGGAGGAGAGAGTGAGTGGCTGGAAGGAAGTCCTGCAGAAGCACATCCCAGCCCTGCCATGGCCGCAGCACACAGGTACATGGAAAGCGGGGAGCCCCTACAGCTCCTCCCCTCCAGCTGCCCCAGGTCCTCTCCCATCTCGTGCCCATCCTGCTGCAATGCTGTACACGCATCTCTTCTCTCTGCAAGTGTCTCTGGTTTTAGAGCTGTGATGTTTGGCAGGTGCCCCTGGCTCCCTGCTTGGTATCAGACTTCCCATGTCAGAGACGTCACCAATGCAGAGCAGCTCAGCACAGTCCCAGGGGTTACAGCACGGAAGAGCTTCCATGCGACAAAGGGCAGTGCCCAGGGCTTGACTTGCACCTCCAGCCTGCAGCAGTCGGGCACTCAGTTTCTGTTGCGGCTTTGAAATCTGCCCTGTGTGAATATCAAGAGCTTTTGGAGTAGGAAATCATTTGGTACTGAAGTTTTAGAGGCAAAAAGGAAAAAATCTCCTGTTTCAGTGTTGATGCCAATGCTTCATCGTGAGAGATCAGGAGGAAGCTTTCCGAGGGGATAATGGGCAGGTTACTGAATCACTGCTCATTGCATATCATCTTCTGCTCTCCCCTGCAGCTCTGCTGCAGAAAACATGCTAGACAAGTGGCATGCACCTTCAACTTTTACCAGGAACTCCCCATACAAGCTAAGAAAACAAAAACATCTGTAGGTTGATAGATTTGACTTACACCCTACGACAGACTGGCTGCAAGCAGTGGCTGAGTCCCTGTGGGAAGGAGTAGTGGTCGACAGCAATTTTGGTGCTTCACGGCAAGATGGGAGCTGCTGCTGCTGTTCTCCTAAGGGCTGCCAGTGCCCAGAGAGCTCCCTCTGGTATAGTCCAGATGACATGACCACAGGTAGCACTGAAATAAGGGTCCCCCCAGCAAAGCCTGTGGATTCCCTGGGTGCTCACTGCTGCCTTTTCTGCGGCACCTAATGGGAGACCCACTCCCACCTCCACTCCCCATGAAGGTGGCTCCCACCCCACCTTGCCAGACACCATAACCCCTTGCATGGTACCCCAGGAAAATACCAAATGGCTGAACAACTGCCTTGCAATTTTCTGAGCTGTACCTTGTATAAAGGGCTTTCCCGTCTGCACAGCTAATCCTCACTATCCAGGTATTAAAAACAGAGTAACTCCCATGCTAATACTCACTTCCAACAGAAATTACGTCTTTCTCTAAAAGCTTAAATTACAGGTTTGTTCCCTCTGAGTATTAGAAAAGACCCAGAATTAAACCCTTCACTTTCAGAGTAAAACCAGGACTTACTGCAGGAAATAGGTTCCTTGACACAACAGGGCTTTTTGCAGGGAGCAGCCACTGGATTCATGGTGTCAGCCAGAAACACTCTCATAACTAGAGATGAGGGCAGCTATGATTAAATACTGCATTCTGCATCACTGGGCATCACAAAGCAAGAGTGTAGGATCACGCACACATGCACAAAACCATCCTAGTTCCTTAGCCAAGCACAGGTCAAGGGAGGATGAGAGACACAGGGCCTGAGCTGGTTTAAGTTAAAAAAACCCCAAACACCACAGAACTGACTCAGCTCTCAACACATTACTTGAAAACATTATAGTTTTCATTTTAAAGAAGTCCTCCAACAAAGGATGGAGGCACAAAATCCTGTTTGGAAACAATTTCTGAGGAGCAATGCAGTCCTTCCTGTTGCATTTTTGTTATTAAGATGCCATACTCAGGGACATTTATTATACTCTCCCCACTCTGCCACTAAGGCCTGAGATGAAAAAGAACAAATGCAAGACAATTAAGCTCTTTACAGGAGAAAAAAAAGATCAAACATAATTTTCTATGTCTTCAAAAGAACTGGAAATGTCTAGACAGAATACAGACAGAATTGGTCTCAAATGTATTGATTTCAATCAGAAGTTGAAGCCCTGAATTACAGAGAAGAGATTGAGGTCTGCTCCTCCTCCAAAAACTTTCCATAGCATTACCTTACCCTCCCTGTGCCTCTGACATCCTTTATCCTGCCTGTGGTATTTATATCGGATAGCAGGGGACCACAATCTGGGTCATCAACAGCCTGGACAGCCACTGACAGCCCTCAGCAAGAGCTGCTGGAAATGCAAGCAGGACTGCAGAGTCCCAGCTCTGTGCCTCTGGGGAACTGGTGCTTACCGGGGGCAAAAAGCGGAATGGGAGAGGTTTTCATCTATCTGGGAACTCACAGTGCAAGCAGAGGCACCTCGAGGTCATGGGGGTTTGGGATGCCCTTTCCTTACACTATAGGCATGCAGGGACAACAGAGGCTTCCTCTACTTAAGAAGAACTTGTACACCCTCCATAAGCGAGTTTGCGTGAGACATCCACCCCAGGCGCATCTGAGCTTCAAGTACTAATAAGGTTATTGCAGGCTGGAAGAACGTACTTGTCATTTAGGCTGCTGATGTGACAGCGGAAAGGCAAGCAAGTCACAGTAAAATGGCCCACTTAGGCACCATCAAAGACCTGCTCATCCAGACACTGAGCTGGAGGAATAAAAATTTTCCCATCTCAGCAATCCTACAGGATTATTCTAAGAAAACTCCATATTAAGACTTTCTAAAAGATCTGCAGAAAACCCTAAGCAACCAACCAACAGAAAACCAGCATGAGCAAGAGAAGGAGGCCCACTTGGATAGCCAGAACATAAGGGGCAGTGCAGAATTCCCACCATGAACCAAAACCCCCTTCCTTAGCAGAAGTTCTCTCAACCACAGTCTGGTCGGACCCCAAGTTCCCAGTTTGTAACAGCAGTATTTCCCATTGGCAGGCCCTTCCCCAAGAAACCCTGTCCCATCCTCATCCTGACTGTGAGGTCCTTACCTGACATGCATTGTACAGAAGCTGATGTTCAAACTTCTTGATCCCCAAAATGTTCTGGAACATCTCGTAGAGCTGCTCCTTGCTGAGGATGAGCTCTGAGGCAGCGCTTGCTGTCATCCTGGCTTGCTGCTTGCGGGGATCCTCTTCCCCACGATAAATAGCATCAAACTTTGCCATCCAAGAGCTCAGGACCGTCTCCTTGCTAAGGCCATCAATTTCTGGCAGGCTGCGTACTCTCTTCTCAATGTGCTTCTTGAAGACTTCCCGGGAGTCATTTGCGGAGCACCCTCCACTCTGCACCATCCTAGCAACACGGTCACTTTTCAGGAATACCTGCAAAAAAAGGGTGGCTTCAAATGGTGTCAGTTAAAAAAATTAAATCCCCCTTAAGTACCACAGAACACGGTTTCACTGCTGGGAAGCCCCCTAACTGGCTGCCAGCACACTTCCCAACTCCTCACTCAACAACCGCACGCTGTCAGATGGACAGAGGTTTCAGTTGTACTTTGGGAAGCATAATGAAATCAGGTGAAGCTTCTGCTTTGTGTCTGCTAAAATGGAAAATTTTGATGCAATTAGGACTTCATGTGATGTTGTGGTTGCACCTCACCAGATACATAAATGCCCTTTGGGAAAGCAGGATTATATTTTGCTCTATCAAATGTTTTAATAAGGAAGTTATTGCACAACTATATTCACCTAGCCAAGTTCTGCCCTGTGAGAGGGAGCCCAGGCATCCTATGCAAGCCAACAGCACTGCATTGCATTTCTCCTGGTAGCCAGGCCCCTAGGAAACCTCTGACCAGTGCAAGGACCCAGCTTACATTAAGTTACTACACTGGAGGAGATCTTTGCAGACTGCCCTGCTGTCACAAGTGCAGGAACGGCATCGTATTAATTAATGTAAGGATACCTTCAGTTAAATAACATGTGTGTCCCCACCTCTCCCATGCCCTGGTCTTTCCAACCTGGGCAACCAGCACTACAAAAGCACCATTAAAATGCCCTGGGAAAGGAAGAGGATGAACGGCTTGACCTTTGCAAACTAATGGGTAAACACCAAGACAACCCAGATGTCTAAAAGGTGGCACAACCACAGGTAGACAAGGCCAAATCCCTTCCTGCTACAGCTCTGCTGAAGCAGCACAGGGTGGTTCAGCCCCGCTTAAGGCTACCTGGGAAGGCTCTGCACAGAGAGCAGCCTTGAAGGTGCAGGACACTGACAGCAGGAGGGAGGGAGAAGGTGTTCGATGAAGATGCTCGTCCCGCTGTAAGAGCAGCAGAAGGGTCAAAACATAACAGACTCCTGCAG
Organism: Coracias cyanogaster; assembly: GCA_033124195.1. NCBI lineage: Eukaryota > Metazoa > Chordata > Aves > Coraciiformes > Coraciidae > Coracias > Coracias cyanogaster. Next base: position 16,200 of record JAVSBS010001787.1, read on the forward strand.
ACCAGGAGATGCCATGGGAGCAACACAGAGCTGAAGGGTGAGAGAGGGACAGGGAGATACTGTGTTGGCTCTCCTCTCCCAAGTCCTGAACACAGGAGAGCAATCTCTGCCCAGCAAGAACTGCTGTTTTATTAATGATGCTGAGAACGGATGAATACAGCAGGCTGGGAAGAAGCTGTGCCAGCACTGAGGTGTATCTGTCAGCTCTCAATAATTAAAGAGCTTGAGGATGACCTAAGGACATGGTAGGCTTTGTTTTTTTTCACACCACTCAGCAACATGGCACTCCATGTTCCCAGATGCTTGATGGCACAGGCATCTGTCAGTAGTAGTGACTTCTGCTCTAAGACCAGCCCAGAAATGCTGCTGAGGAAGAGCTGGGCTGTTTTCTTCCAACATCACTGTACTGGGGAGTGCTCCTTACAGCTGAGGCAGGCAGCATGCCACCAGCAGCCTCTTCACTCCATGCTGAAATGGTACTAGCACACATTTTGTTTCCTTGCAGAGTTCAACCATGAGTGATAACACCCTGGGTGTGCACAGGTGCTTTTAGGTAATAGGTGAGAGCTATCAATATCCAAGCTGCTGGCACAGCTGAGGAAGTCCCCAGCACACAGACTGCTGGAAACGGTGGAAGGTCACAGAGATCAGCCCCACTCCAGCACCCTCAGCTCCTGTATCCACTCTTTAATCATCTGCTCCAGGCACCTTTGGCCTGTCCCTATGCAACAGTGCTAATGATGTCCCATACTTGCCAGCAGCAGCAGCTGCTGTTATCCATGGTCCTCATCTCCACTGGAGGGGTAACAGCACTGGGAGCAGAAGGACCTGATTGCCCATTTTCCTTCTGTACCAATTTATCCTCCTTGGGTGCAGAGCAGCAGCCAGCGGAGGAAAGGATGGCTATGGGGAGGCAGCCACAGGGGAGTGCCAGTCAGACACAAAGCAGCAGAAAAAGATGGTGAAACAGAAGATAAAAAAGATGAAAGAGGTGTTTTGTCCTGCAGAGTGAGTCACTTTTTTTAGAAAAAAACAAGTGAACTGCCCAGCTGTAAGACTGCCTAGGAGGACTGCCAGGAGTCAAGAACGCTGGAGCAAAATCCTAGCATGGGTACATACACTGGCACACACAGAAGAGAAGTGGCCTCCGTGAGCTGGGTCAGACATCTCCTGCCACATCCACAGATGAGCCCTCACATCACACGTAGCCCCGGCTCTATCTGCCCACAGCAGAGTGGAAATGGGTCCAATGAAGCATTTCCACAACACCTGCTAAAGGGACAGCTGCATAAAGTGCTGGTTGACAGATGGAGCTTTACTCATTAGAAGTAAAGACATGAGAAAAGCTCTCCTGGAGTGTCTGTTAAGGCGTGCTGGGCCTGTCTTGCACACACGGGTCTGCAGCATTCCTGCAGGCACAGCAGTACTCTGCAGACCAGCAGCAGAGCCTGCCCACATCACTCAATCTTCTAATTTGATAGCAGCCTGTGAACTAGTTTAAGACTGACAAACACATGCTTACCCCTTGACAGCAGATTTAACAGCAGAATGTGGCCGTGCAAACACATTCAGGGCAAGAGCAAACGTCTTCCTGACCTACAATGCCACCTTTACTTCTTTCTCTAGCACAAAAAATTATTCCCCAAATGTATTCTACTCTCTTAGTAAATGGACCCCTCACAAACACCAGCCACGTCCTGCACAGAGACGGCCAGCTTCAGCTGAGCAAAAAACCAAGTTTTAGTATTTTCCAAGCCATTTTTTTCATGCAGCTTTGTAAGTCAGTACCTAAACATGGATTTCTAGATAGCATCGATCCAAAGGACAGTTAATTGCACAAAACTCTAAGATTTGCAGGAGCTGGGACAAGCAGGATATGCTGTGATTGTACCATGGCTCAACCAAGGGTGGGCACCTCTCTGTAGGGAAGGGAGGAAGGAGAACACCATCGGCAGAGAATGCTGCTCAGGCACCGAGAGGGGCCAGAGGGTTTCTGCAGCGAGGCTTTGCCTGGTGCCACTGCAGATGGTGCTGAAGAAGACACACACAGCTGCGCTACAGCTGCACAGAAGCTGAAAGTACACAGCCAGAAGTTAAAGGAGACCAACAGTTGTTGTGCTGAAGGCCACAGACCAATGCATTAGAATTTCTGTGGCCTGTCTTAAGCAGGTCAGAGCAGGTGGAGTGTCCAGTTGAACAGAAGACATTGGGTTTGCAGGCATGTAGTGATGATCAATTGCTTTTTGTAAGTTTGATTGCTTGGGGTAATTATACCACACAGGACTTCTGGAGCTGGTCAGGACATACTTTCAGCCAGACTCACCAGTGAAACAGAAACGTATTTTGTCTCTTTTTAAGAAGTTTCTTTTTCCTGTCCAATAATCTAATCTGAACAGCTTACACTGCTCTTACATCCTAAAATGCAGCTCATGCCATTAAAAACTCTCTCTGAGAGCATTTGTGCAGTGAAGTTATGATAAACTGATGATCCCTTGGCAATTTCTGATAAGAGATGTAAATTACTCTCAGCCTCCTTCCCGTACAGAGTGGTGGAGCAGTAACTACAGGCTGGTTTAATGTAGTTAATCCAGATAAAATTTGTGCTTTCCTTACACAGAAGCAGCTGCTGCCATTTTTTATAGAGTTAAAATTCTCTTCAGTTTTAGTATATGATTTTGGTGCCCTCTTAGATTCCACTTCCAGAGAAATATTTTATGTAGGCAATTCAAAATCTTCACCTTCTATGACAGAATAGCTCTAGGGAGAAAGAGAAATGCCTTGCAGAAAGGCTAGCAAAAAATAAGTGACATTCCTCACACAAATCACAAGCACTGATTTCCTTCAAAACCAGAAGCTCTTTCGTTCTGAGAAAAGATACGAAAGGCAGCCTTCAGGGCTGCGTACAAAGAGGTGCAGAAAGACAGACATGCATAGTTATTCTTTTGCACAATTGTGAATGATGCTTCATGTTCTTTGGTATCATCTAGTTTTGTAGATGTACATCCTCGTCCTTGCACCTTTGCTTTACAGCACTTGTCATACCAAAGAGAAAAGACAAGACTCTTGCTGAAAATTCCAGTTAGACACAATGCAAAAGCTTCAGCCGGAACTGAATGTGCTGCCCAGTTCTCTCTTGGTATTTTTCATAGAGAGCACATGACATTTGTTTTATATTGTGCTATCTTCCTTTTTTAGAGTACGCTGTTTAAAAGTACCAGGAAGATATTTTTCAGCTTAAAGGAAGAGTGATCTTCCCCATACTCAAGCTATAGGATATACCATGGTGTAGGGGTTGCCACAGTTGCCATATAGTTGCATGTTCAAGCCCTGAACCTCACAAACCTTGTGATATACATCAGACGGAAAGGGCTGTGCACTTGTCTTTGTTTTGTGCTGTTTGATAAAGGACAAACCATTTGTTCAGAATTTGACCCCATCTCTGCATAGGGGTGAGAACAGGGATTCATACAAATGCTGTATTATCTCTCCTTACCTCGTAGTAGCTCTGGACAGCGTTTATAAATGCTTCATCTGCCACAATCTGTGTTTCTCCATTGAGAAAGGCCTGGAAACGATCTTTGATTGTCTGGAGCTGCTGCTTACTTATCTGCAAAACATGCCAAAAGGAGAAAATTAGTCAAGAAAGGCTTATGTATAAGGGGAAAAAACCCACTAATTCTTTGTAATACCTTATCAGGATACTTAAGATGTGAGCTTCTGCTGTCCTTTGTGGACAGCAGCAATAGAGGAACCTCTTCATCCTAGCAAGGACTTCCTCTGCTGTCTCTGCGGCTCAAAACAGCTTCTGTCCAGCATACTGCTGGTATAGCTTAAAAGACAGTTCTAATTTTGGTACAATGACATCCATAGAAAGTTTACAAGGGTTTATTCCAGCCTTGTGAGATAACATTGCATTATTTTGCCAATTTATCTGTCAGTTTAAAACCAGATGTAGCTAAAAGCCCCCATCTCTTCAGCTTGTAGTGCAGACAAAGTCACAGCAGGCACATACATCATGTACCAGCAAAACCAGCATAACATCTTAGGGTGCAGATAACACTTATGCTGAAGGGCTGCAGGGATTTTAATGTAGTTGAGCCTGGTTCACCATGGGGCTACTTCAGTTTTGAGGATGAGAATGAATTTAGACAGAAGGATGCAAACAAGATGTATGTATGACAGCTTCAAACTTAAAGGGAAAAGACACCAGTAAGAATTAGGACAACTATTTACTAATGACCAAAAGGTCTAGAGAAGAGCGCTTTTTTTCTCACTTGTATGCCAGCAGAAGAAACTAGCCCTTCAATTAGAACTGAAGAGAAAAATAAAATTAATGCCTGCAAGTGTCTAAATGGCTTTGAATTAAGTATCAAAAACTACAGAGAGCCAAAAAACTAGAGCATAATAAAGCCTGGCAAACACAGCCAGTGATAAAAAGCAGGAGAGGGACCACTTGGAAAATGTAACAATAAATATCACTACATCTAGATGATGCGCCATACGGGGTGTTTAGGGACTGCGGTAACGAACATCATGAATACTGGTAATTAATTCTGCAACACCATGCTGAGGAGGGTTAGTGAGCAACGGCAATTTGATTTGATAATCTGGGATTAGTTTATCCTGGTGCTTATGGAGAGGTGTTCATCAAAGTGACATAAAGCAAGACAATATGCTCTGCTTCAAAAAAACACGGGGCAGCCTTTGCCACCCCTGTGGGTGCTGGAAAGATGGGTCATTCCTGCCCCCAAAACAGCAGTCCAGACTTCATAGGGTCTCAGACAAGCAACAAGGGCCAGCACCACAGGACTCAAGCAAAGACCATCCCTCTAACCTGACCCACCTCTGCCTTGGGCACCATATGCAGTGAGCCCTTTGGAAAAGAACTGCAAAAGCTCCTGGCATTAAGGATGGCAGGATCTAATTTTTGGCTCTAAGAGTCCACTTGCCATGTCAGACACCTGAAACCCTTTGAGGTGTTTGCCAATAGCACCCTAGACCCTTGGGCAATATGCATAGCATCAGACAAAGCTGGCTCCAAACCTATTAGAGCTGATGGAAGCTTCTGATGGAATTGAAAAGAAAACTGGGACAGTGATAAGAGGAGCCAAAGACAATGTAGTGATCACATGGGAGACACCTGTGGGAAGGCACTAGGTCTGGTTTTTTAAGCATTTAATTACGTGGAAGAATAGAAAAGCAGGATTTTAATTAAAAGTATTGACAATTTTATATTAGCAACCATTGTGAACATCAGGCAGAAACGACAGGGCAATAGAGGCCATAGGAAACCAAGAAAAGAAACAGGGAAACTACAGGTAACGTTGAAATCAGGATGTTGAGGCACTAGGAAAGACATACGAAGAGCACAGATACTCTGAGCTAAGAGGCTTTTCATTTGGGACTTTAACAATGTGTATGGCATTTTCATTATATTTTTTCCAGGTTATTTCTTAGGACAATCTCCAGAGATCCTTGCTTGTTCAATTCCTACAATGCCATCTATCCGCAATATTTTCTGCTTATTCCTCAATGCTGAATGGGCCACCTTCAAAATGAGCGATGCTTCTTGAAATTCCTAGAAACTCCCAGTACACAGCTTGCCCATGAGCTCCTGGGCACTGTGGAAATGAATCATCAGATTTGTCTCTACTGGAGTGTTGGTTGCCTCCTTCTCGCCCCCAAGCTCTGTGCAAGTACTTTCCCTGTCCAGGGGAAGGAGATCCTCTCTGATCACACCACACTGCAGCGTGACCCAGTCCCTGGCTAACAGGATCCTCCTTCTTCCATCCCCACCAGACCGTGAAACAGCACTCGTGTATTGATCTGTGTCTGTGCCACTGTTACGGACATTATCAAGAAAGCAGTCAATCTGAGCTGAAATTAAATGGCTTTCATTTTAAATTTAGCTCCTGCAGCACACCAGCAGATGCCTGGTGCAGAAAGTCAGCACCAGCCAGGGAGCGGAGGGTGGTCAGACAGACCCACAGGTCATTGAAATCTGCCCTGCATGATCTACCTTCTATTTTATGCCTCTTCCCCTCCCCATCAGGAGCCAAGGGCATCACTGCTGAAGCACAGAAGTGTTCCTCAGGTAGCCAGGATGCAGCATCTCCCCAGCACAGGCTGGACCAGGGCAGGGGAGCAGCCTCAGCCCTAATGTCACACTCCAAAGCAGAGACAAGCACTGCCACAAACCGCCCCATGGGCCTAAAAGAGTGAATGCCCAGAACACTCATCTGGAACTTAAGTGCTTTAAAGGCAGAGATGTTATTTTATCTCTCACTATTAGAGGCACCAGTGATCAGCTGGAAATCCATATAAAGCAAGCCAACAGCTTCTACAGATCCAACAAGGCCACTAAGGGGACAATACAGACCACTTCTCACTTAGTTACTTTCTGTAGTGTGCTTACAAATAGCAGAAAACAAGACAATTACTTCCCCTTTGAAACACATCAGTACAATATTGCAGCCTTTGCAGCACCAGCTATGCAGGAGCAGAAACTCTGCTGCGTTCTAAGCCCCATGGGTGTGAGGCTGGTGCGGGGGCAGAGCCTCCCTGTCCCCACCACAAATACAAATCCAGGTGCCATCACAGGAGAAAAGTAGAGAGCTGGGAGTAAGCAGGAGTACTGTGGCAGATGGAAGAGGCTTATCCCTATTTACCTTCCCTTGCTTTTCCAATTCTCACTGTTTTTCTCCACAACTGCTTTCAGTGTGTGACAGCCATTAAAGAAATAACAGTCATTTCTGCATTCAACAGAGACTGCAGAACACCCTGCTTGTACCGAATTGTAGAATGTTTTGCGTTGGAAAGGACCTATAAAGGCCATCTATTCCAACTGGCCTGCAGTGAACAGGGACATCTTCAACTAGAGTAGGTTTCTAAGAGCTCTGTTCAACCTGACCTGGAATGTTTCCAGGGGTGCAGCATCTATCACCTCTCTAAGCAACCTCTGGCACTGTTTCACCACCCTCTTCATAAAACAAATTTCTTCCTTATATCGAGTCTGAATCTCCCCTCTTAGTTTAAAACCATCACCCCTTGTCCTGGCACCGCAGGTCCTGCTAAAAAGTCTGTCCTCATCTTTTTTTATGGGCCCCCTCTAATTATTAAAAGGCCACAAGAAGGTCCTCCAGAGCCTTCTCTTTCTCCAGGCTGAACAACTCCAACTCTCCCATCCTGTCCTCACAGCAGAGCGGTTCCAGCCCTTGAATCGTTTTTGTGACCCTTTTTTGGACCTGCTCCATAGAGTGACCCTGAACCCATATGAACTCTCTTAAGTTAATACTGTGGTACATTTATGCAGCAGAGCATTTCACAGTCTTTATCTGTCTAAAGCATGCAACTACTTAAGTTGCCAGATATACACATGCATATTAAAAATGTAATTAATTGAGTGAGTCAGTGATAACAAACTCCTGGCACAGGTATTAGGCAGGGCACCCACAGAGCTTTAAGCTGACACCTCTATGGACTGCATGGCTTTTTGTAAGAAGTTTGGCAGAGGTCTTCACCATAACAGACTAAATTACGGGGAAGAACTCACCAGTGACTAGATCTGGGCATCAAAATGTTTCCCTAACTTCTTGGTCTAACTTTTTGTTTCTTTGTTTTGTTTGAAGAGAAACTGTATGCCCAGCACAACCTAGTGACCTCAGAAATAGGGTGGAACAATCTCTGGCATATGCAATGTCCCCATCATGGTCATATGCAAATCATAGGGGCAATTTTTTCAATTTGCTTGACATAGATCTCAGCGAACAGCACACCAGCCTCCTCGGGACAAACACTCACTGGAAACTTTCTTTCTACATGTTATTTTTGCACATATTCCATCTGCCTCAGAGCAGAACGCAATCCTGAACGCAAAGAGCCATGGCATATTCCCTGGAGTTGTTCCAGTCGGTGAATAACTGGCACCCTCTCTGTAAATTGTCCTCAGCCTCCTTCACCTACATTGGAGAAGTGCAGGCATTGCAAAGAGGAGCTGTTTGCTGCAGAAATGTTCCCTGAAAAAAAATTACACACAGCAGCGCGTCTCACTAATCCATCCTCTCTCCAAAATGGTTTGCTGGGTCATACAACGTTAGCTGGATTTGGGATTTGTACTCTAGGCTGTATCATGGATGGGCTCAAAGCAGAGTCTCAGGTTTATGTGCTTTGAACTTCAAAGAACTAGAAAAACTTCTGCAGATTTTCACTCTTAAAGTGAACTTTCAAAGCTGCACGTGTGAAGAAAAACAAGATTACTTTCACTCACAGGACAGTTGTCTTTCCAAGCTTTGTATGATGCACATCAACAGTATTAAACATCCAAGAACCACAGATGACATGCCTTGAAAGCTAGTAGAAAGTAAGTTTCATAAGAATTTCTAAGAATTAGTGTTGCAGTGAGCATGGTCCAGCACGGGACAGAGGCCCAGAGAGGCTGTGGCATCTCCAGCCTTGCAAATTTTCACAACCCGATTGCATGAACATGATCTGGTTTGGGAGAGAGCCCTGCTTTGAGCACAGAAGTTTGGCCACAGACCTCCAGAAATTCCTCACAACCTACATTATGCTGTGGCAGTACCATATTCAACAGAATATTTGCAAGGAAAAACCATCCTAGATTGTAGATTGCCAAGTGTTTTAGAGCTAAACACTGATTTGTCAGTGACAGGCTACAGAATAACCCATCCACAGCTGCACGTGTACTCAAACCAGCCAATAAAGCCATGTCCATCAACGTGACAGCTGCTGGAATAGCAGCCAGATTTGACCTCTATAGAAGATGTTCAAGTGAAAGGCACCCCTGTGGTAGAGAGGTGAACCCTTTTACTACCATGCTTGAACACCTCTGATTGAGGACTGGGTGTTTCTGTACATTGATGCCTCATGGTGCCCTTGCAGCCAGCGCATCCTGCTGGAAGGGTCTGTCCTGCAGCTGGGATGTGAGGATGCACCATGGTGCTGGTCCCTGACAGCTCCGCCCATCAGTATCACCCGTGTCTCGCAGGAATCTGTTCAGCTGGGGACTGCAGGTAAGTCCCAGGGGAAGCACCTCTGCCTTTTGTCTAGCGAGACCAACTTACAGCACATGACCAAGAGCAGCACAGAGCTCTTCCTCCTTAGGGCATCTGCTGTGCAGGTACCACCACCAAGGAGGACTATTTAACTGCTCGCACTGCTCTTGTCCTGGGTTTGGTTTTGTAACATCTAATAAATATTTTATTACTCCTCAGCTTCAGGTGATTTCGAAAAGAGCTAAACGAACCAAACGAGCATCCCTCATCATCACTGCTTCCACAGTTAGCAAACCAGCCGAGACACGAACACAAAAGGTGGGGAAGGAGGTGCGGGGGCTGGAGCAGCCGAGCACTGGCCTCGGCGGAGAGGCCAGAGGCCCCAGCAATGGGCACGAGGCTACGAAAAGACCCCACCAGGTATTTTGCACTGGGAAAACTCTGAACTCTTCATTTCAGAGAAGTATAGTATCTATAACCATAGAGAGCTCCTTGGGCTTTGGTTTCCAACAGCCACAATACATCTTTGCAGAGACACTGAGCCAGCACATCCTTTCCCCTTACAGCCTGACCATACGTTGATCACTCTGCACACAATGTGCTGATCTACTGCTGTCTGTACAATTTCCTCTTCATGGGCACTTGATTTGTTGCCTCCCCTCTCTGTCCGTAATTTACAGGCCCTGGTGCATCCACACTGCCCACCCTCTTTCCAGCCATGCTCATCCTTTGTGGACAGCAAACAAGAAAAGCACCGGTCGCATTGTCAGCCACCAATCCTGGTGCCACCTTCACCTCTCTCAGGAGAGATGCCCAGCTGATTTGCTGCAGAGAAAATGACTGTGCCATCACCATGCCTGGATTTACATGCACAGGGCAGCGAAGGGCACACGCAACCCTTTCTGTCTGCAGCAGATCAGCCTACTTGCGATGCTGGGGATGGGTCAGAGTGATGAGGACCATCTAAGAAGCAACACTCCTAAGTACCCACCTGCTCATGCTCAGAAATCATGCCAGGTTTAAGCATAAGCAACACAAACAGCCCAAGTCCTTACACACCAGCCCAGCACTGATTTGAGCTCAGAGACTGAACCAACCTCTCCCTCAAGCAGCCTGACAACACAAGAACAGTATTTCCTGACCTGACAGTAAATATCTGCTCCAGCACCATGACTGAAGGGGTTAGAAAACCCACACAGAGCTGCATGTAGAAGGAAGACCCCTCCTCTGCTCAGCTGCAGAGCTACCATCCAGCCAGCGCCCTACCACACCATCAGCTCTGAGCTTTGCCACGGCCTCTCATTACCTCCATTATTACAAGCAACCTCCAGCAGCTCTGCAGCACAAACAGTGAGTGCTAAGTGATTCTCGCACTTGCTGGAACATTTCTTCTTTAAAGACGTTCAAGTATTGCTGGATAAGTAATGGGAAGGTAGAACACCAGTCCCTTTGGTTAGGCCAGTTGCAGGCACAGAGCCTGCAGATCAAGTAGAGCAGATCTCTCCTTTCCTCTGCGCCAGACTACATTCAGTAGCAAGTTTATCAGAAGAGACAAAGCGCAGGCTCTGAGTCGCTGTCTTTGAAACACATGGATGCTCTTTTTTGTCCTCTCAAACCCCAAGTGTGTTTCTTCTCTATGATTCTCTCTGCCAGCTAGGCACACTTCTTTGACATACATAAAAGACCTAAAACCTTATTATGGCTGCTTCTACTTTCTGAAACAGTGATGTACAGTGCAAAAGGAGGAAAGCAAAGCCAGGGCTGGGACTGGGCCTTTGCATGATAACCTTCTCCCTGGTGCTTTCTGAGCTACACCTTCCAGCAAACTGCCACCACAGGGCAAGTCTGGATGTAGAAACACAAAAAGACACCTTGCCACTGCCCACGTCAGTTACTGCCTCTCGTTGTACCAGGTGTGTCCAGCCAATGCTCACATTCCAACTCTGCATCTCCCCTCTGCAAAGGGTCTCCTTTTCCATTAAGATCAACCGTATTTACTGGAAAAAGCAGCTCTGACAGCTTCAGGAACTTCTGGTACTGTCTGCAAGTTTCCTTCTCCTGCCACCTCTCTTCTCCTGGCTGGTCCCTCCTCTGTAGTTGGTGTACAAGCGAATAACCCCAAGATGGAGCCACCTGACAAGAGCATAGAAAACTTGGAACTTCTCCCAACTTTGATCTAATTTTACCTAAGCAAGCCATTAGCAGAGTGAGTTTGCAATAGATCCAATAGACTAAGGTAGCCCTGCTGAGTATTTTTCTGTGTATGATCAAACAGATATGTGCCCCTAGTTCTTTACTGATCGATAAAAATATGACTTTGATCTCAGAAGAATTGAGAAGCCAGCACAAAATGTAAGCAAGAAATAGCAATGACGAAATACTAAGCCAGTGACCGAGCATGGGCTAAGGGGTAATTGCTGCTCTAAGAAACCTCTCTGGCAACTTCTGCTGCAACGAGAGCCTCGCCTAGCGAGCTCTGCTTATGTAAAACACATCATCGTGATCTGGTAGCTTTCAGCAGAAAGCCCAGCATCATTCTCCCTGCGGTAGAAGCATAGCTGCTCTGCTAATAAAATGGAAAAAACAAACCCATAACAAATCCTAGTAGAAATACAGCTACCAAGTAACAACCAGGAGGCAAATAGAACAGAGGCTGTCTAGGACAGGCAGAGCAATGTGCAAAGCCCCAGAACACTGGATGCCCTTCTGGGTGCCCCAAAGGCAGAAGACAAATCCCTTTATTTCCCTGAGGTCTCCTCCAGGCTGGACTCTGCAACTGGCTTCTCTCCTGCCCCTCTCTCCAGCCCAGCAACCTCCTTTGCTCCCTCCCAGTCCCAGCCACCCTCTTGTTAACCCCAAGTCTTGAGAGCTAACACAAGCACTTACACAACCTGCTCTGGAAAATCCTGCTAGCAAGGGCCTTGGTCAGAGGTGCAGGTTAAGTCATGTTTGCTTTGACTGGCGTAGGAGCTCTCTGCAAATGCAACAGTAGCTTGACCTGTCCTTTTACTCCAACAGTAAATGTGGTAGGTATAATTCACTGATGCTCTGTAACCTCCAGAAAAAACTTAGCCCAGGAGAAAGGGTCAAGGGAAGAGCTTCCTTCTCCTCTTGAGCCTTACAGGCAATCTTGGAAAGCAATATTTTCACTCTCTTTTGGATGGAAAACAACACATGGTCTCCTGAAGCTTCTGAGTGTTGACATGACACAACTTCTGAGACATTACCTTGCATACTTTCATGCCTCAAGACCACCATGTGCTGCACAGTGGAAGGGCATGGTGTGGAGCTGGAGAACATTACAGGTCATCTCCCATAAGTCACCCATGCTGTGTCTCTTGGAAAAGTCAGGGACAGGCTGGGCTATGAACCTACTAGAATTTATATCTCTTCCTGAGAATGACTTCCAGAAATTGGATGTTTTACAGCCTTACTGCCAAGGAAAGTAAAACAAGTCAGTTTGGGCACAGATGCTGCACACATACTGCCCAGTGGCCGCAAAGCCCTAAGCCTCCTGCTCTATCACTGAGACAGGTATGTAAAATCTCTGTTCAACCATCTGCAGTAGATAACTGACGCTATATTTTTTTAACAATAAAGAAGTTTTGTACAAACGCTACAATGGTACATTCACAAATGATGCCAAGGTGCACAAAAGAAAAAATTGTATGAAAGGAAATGGCTTTACTCAGCTCATCATTGTGGCCAGACCCCCTCTGACCAGGGACACCCTGCCAGCCCCTCCCAAAGAGCAACTAACAGTGGAGAACCTCATCTAACCACCCTGGTCAGTGTTACTTGGACAGCACAATACTCTCAAGATCAACTGATATTGCTGCCGATACTACACAAGCATCTCTGTTCTTGGACTACTTTAGAGGCTAGACAAGGCGTGGTGTATCCTGTGTTTGGAGATCCCAGGTACAACCTAAGGACAGCCAAATATCCATAAACCAAGTGCAAAAAGTGGCTGAGGGATGGGGTGGGAACCCAAGTCAGTCTGTGCTGGTAGGTCTACCATAGAGGCAAGTCCTTGCCCTCCAACAACCCTGGACCGCATCCCTTGGTGGGAGGACCCTGGACATCTAGGGGGCGGATCGCGACACCAGCTGTCTGTTTCTTTTGTGCCGCATCTCCCACTTGTGAAAGGACAATAACAAGACTTGTCTCCAGAAGTGGTTACACACATGAAAAAACTGAGAGCCTCTCACAGACTAGGACGGTGAGCTAGCCAAGAAGAAAAGCACGCTCCTTTTAGAGAGGTGCATTTAAATCACTATCTGAACTATTTTCATCACAATGTTTCCGCTCCAGGCACACCTTACATACTGCAGAAGCTAATCACCTTTCCTGGTTAATGTATACAGCGGGTCACACTAACTTGAAACCACTGAACAACTAGAGCTAAAGATCTAAAGATCTCCTATGGACACTTCAGATCTCCAAAAAAAAAACAAAAACCAAAACAAAAACCAAACAACCCAGTCTTGCCTCTTCTGTGTTTCTTAAAAAAAAAAAAAAAAAAAAAATCCCCTATCACTGGGGTTATTTTTGTACCATTTTCATTATTAAACTCTTGACTCTCCTCTATGTCACAAACCATTTTAAAAACAGTTCTTACTGAGCAGAAGCGATGGACAAATGACTCAAGGACTCCTGGTGTGTCCCACCCTCTGTGAAAGTGCGTCTTTCAGCATGGCAAAGTTAGCAGGGGAGGGAATATCTTTGATGGGACTGAACAAGATAACAAGAAATGGAGAGAAGCTTCCAGGCAGACAATGTTGAAGCACTGAGCCCTGCTGTGGGCGTCCCACACATACCTGCTGCACATCACCAAGAGCTGGGGGAACCACCAACCCCCCAAAATGGAGGGCTGTTGTCTAAACCAACTTGAAACTGGGGTGATAGAGTGGAAGGAGAAGCACACACAGGTCTCAGCAATATTTATTTCCCAAAGAAAGCATGTTTTCAAAACAGCTCATCAAGAGATCTGACCTATTACACACCAGGGCTCTGGCTAAGTACAACTTGGCGTGTTTGAAATTTTCCCTTAGTCTGTGCACATGCTAAAATTTCCAGGAAACAAACAAGAAGAAAGAAAACACCCCAGATTTTAAGCAAATCTGTTTAAGAGCCAAACACTTCTCTGATCCAGTAAATGATAAAGCTGTCTCCTTCAGACAGCACTTGAAAAAGGTTCAATCAATCAGTCAAGCCAGAACAGAACTTGTTTCTAGATGGAAAAACAAGAGAGAAAAGGTGTGAAACTGTGTGTACCTCCTCCTCCTCCTCCCATTTCCTGCTAAAGTGAGTAATCTCAGCTTTTACAAGGGCATGTTGTTTGGAGCTGGAAGAAAAAGTTTGGTAAAAGGTAGTTTTTTCTGAGGCAGAAAACTACCGCAAGAAAACAGAGCATTTCAACTTTCCATCCACACTGCTGGGCAGAGACATGGGAGTATACCATTAGATGGTGGCTGGTTGGCACCCAAAATAGCTGAGAATAAACATCTGCTTCTTGAAGGACATTAGAGAACATTATTTTCAATAACATTGTTCCACTGAAGTGATTTAACATTATTTAAGGAAAGGCATTGTTAAAATTATCTGATTTTTTTTTCCACAGTCCTAGTCTATGGACCCAGTTTGTGTCACGAGGCTGAAAATAAAAGGGGTAAATCTGGCAAATTATCTGAAGCATTACAGAGATGGGGCAAGAGCCACATGGGGATGTACCCCTTGAAGCTAGTCTAGCTCAAGCAAGTGCTCAGCTTTCCAGGCTTGAAGCACACTCACTCAGCAGGGGAGGCTGGAGGAAGCAGTGGTCTTTTCTCGGCTTTGGGCTGTAAATAAAAATGAAAGGTAGCTAGTGACATTGCATTCACTACGGTGCACACACAGCATGCATGCAGGTCCCATACTGGCATCTGCAAAGAGGACAATCAGCTGCTTGTGTGAAATCAGGCGTGGAGTTCAATAATGGTTTTTAAAATAAGAGAAAGGCCATTTGCTGGCTGACGGCTCTGGAGTCTGCAGCAATCCGTCTGAGCCTTGCAACACAGGGAGATCTGCTGGGGAACTGGTGGAAGGACAGGGACCTCCAGGGAGAGGTGTCCAGGCCACACAAGGCTTGGCACGCCGACCTTCCCCACAGCAAAACCCACCAGTAGAGTGCAAGAAGCAATGCCATAACCAACATGTGCTTGGGGGCACCTGGCAGGGGCAAGAGGGACACCCTAGCTCACCGAGTGACTATGCCTCTGCCCTTGGTGCCTCTAGCTGGCATGCTGGTTGTCTTTTACCTTTCACCTCCTGCCAAGTTTAATTAGAGCTAAGTAACACCCCCCAAAGCTGCTTGCTGTGACCCAGAACCATGACATCCAGCCTCATGTGGCAGGACTCAACTACAAATATATCACTTGTTGGCTCCCTAGCACACAGAACAAATGCAGCCAAACCTGGTCTGCTCCAGCCTGCTTCCCCAGCACCCACCTGCAACTCACCCTGGAGACAGTACTGGTAAAAAACCCCACCAAACCATAAATAAAGCCTTTCTTTTATGCCCTTGATGGCCTATAGTGTCTTTTTTGGCCAAAGATGAGAGATACTAGTTTGAAACATCCAGCTTTTCTAAAATTAACCAAAAAAAAGCAAAAAGCAAGTTTGGTACCACTATTGCATATTAACTACCTAAAGTCTGGCAATTTCCAACACAACAGTTGTATATGGCCCTACATAAAGATCCTTTCCAAAAACACATGACAACACATTAAAAATTCTCTCATTTAAAGCTAGGAAAGCTGTTTTAAGGATTCTTGTGCAGTGCAGTATATTGAAGGCTGTCTCAAAGAGAAAATAATAATTTTTCTTCTTTGGCCTTCAGGCAGGATATTTTTAAGGCTTTGAGTGATGAGCTCTGGGCATTTCTGCTGGGAGGGTTACTGCCTCTGCTATCCTCTTCCATCAGATGAGCTGTCTCTGATCCTCACTTGCTGCAGGTCGTGTGCATGTGGACAAGAAGAATTGCAAGCTGATGCTACACAGCAGTGACCTGCAGCAGAAGGGGATGTAACAGATGAAATACCCTCTTCGGCACACTCCCAGAATATGTTGTCCAAGCCCAAAATCCAGATTTCTTACATCTGTTAAGCCACCTAATCGCTGGCTGAAAAAGCCCAGGAGGAAGGAGGAGAGCAGGCTGTGCACAAAGGTAGCAGAGCACAGTCTTAAAGGGCAGGAGGGAAGAACTGCCTGTTACTACATCTGGTAACGAGTTTGTCTGCACGTTGAGAGTACAAACTGAAACCCCCACAGAAAGCAACACAGCTACTGCAGATCTGAAGCATATAATTTCAGAGGAATGTTTGTAGGAGCAGAAAACACGTGGGCTTACAGAAAGGGGAAAAGACAAAATCAAATTGTTCTCTGTAAAAGGCAGCTGTGATGGAACTTGCCTACAGTGTTCTCCATCCTGGAGCTTCACTTCTGCTCCCAGGACTCCTGGAAGAGGTCACTGAAACTATAAGAGTCAAAAATACAAGAAGTGGGAAAATAAGCTCCCAAAATGATCAAAATGCACAATGACTACTCTCATTTTCCTCCTCCCAGCAAGCACAAGGAACAGGCTGTGTCCTGGAAGCAGGTCTGTGCAGGTGGCAGATCCTGGAGCTCAGTGGCAGCTGGAGCACAGGACTCTGTGTGCTCTGATCCCACAAAACAGATCCCATTCTGTGCTGTACATGCACACAGTCCCAGCGACTCCAGCTCACCTCAGCCTACAGCGTGAATTGCTTTTTTTTTTTTTTTTTTTAACTCAAACATCCTATTAGAAGCCTCAGCCTACACCAAAGAATTAGAGATAACCGTTACCTGCGGAAATTGGAAGGAAAAATACTCTTAGATATTGCTTAAATAAAAGCTGCAGAACTGAGGATGTGGGAAACCAGTCTTTTACCTGAAAATGCCTCAAAATATTTGAATGAGAAGAGCTGGGAGTTTGGCTGCCTGTGCTAACCGATGGCACAGCCAGCCATCGCCTCTCCCTCGGCATGTGGCCCAGCGACATATTGCAGAAGTGGCCCACACAGCCCGTTTGGGAGGAGGCGTCCCTGATTGACGGCTGTCTCAAAGACAAATGCCTTCGCACCCCTCGGGATAATGGAATCGAGCTTCCCTGGCAGCTGGGCGAGGGAGGAGGCACACTGTGAGATGTGGAGAGAGCCGGGAGCCCCGGTGAGCACCGCACCAGCTTCACGAGCTCCTGCAGCTCCTCTGACATGGCCTCAACATCCCATAAAGGATAGGGGATCAAGCTGAACTGTGACCAAGCAGGTTTTGTCCAGAAAGCTGGGCAAAGCTGGGGTGTGCATGAAAGGAAAGCACCAGTGAAGGAGCACAAACAAGTCTGTACCCCTTGTTGCAGCAGCAGTTTCCCACTGTCAGGGCTTTTCCCAGCGATGCCAGCACTGCTTTGCCATTCAGCCACTCCTTGTCTGCAGTTTCCAAGCTTCAGAGACTTCAGTTACTGAAGTGGGCAAGTATCCTGCCCACACTGACAAGACGAGGACAAACGGGTGTGAAACTTTGTTCCACCTCCAACTAATTCCCAGCCAGGCTTCAGCACTTGGCTTGACCCACGCAGCAGAGAAAGCTGCCAGGTTCCAGCCAAAACCCTGGCTGCGGGCTCGGAAAGCCAGAGATTATGCATGCTGTGGCAAACAAAAATTCAGTAACGAATTTCCCCCCACAGGAAATCTTGGAAAGAAAAGCCAGAGGAGCTAGAAATAGAAGCCATCTGAGAATTTTAGCATCACTGCTCATCAGGTAGCAAAGGGGCAGCTCTAGTCCTGGAGAAGATACTTTTCACCTACTGCCTCAAAAGTCAAAGTCTTCATCAGGACCATGCGCTCTCTGGCAAAACTCCTCAAGCCCAAATACAGAACTACTCCACACAGATCAGTCTTTCTGGTTGATATGTCTGTTGTCTCTGCAATTTCATTTCTCTCTCCCATGCTATCTCCTGGGGTACACCTAAGCTCCTCTTTAATTTAGGGAGCAAAAATAATTTTATATTTCCTTTAATCTTCTACACTGTGACCATTTTCTTTTCAAACCTTGTACTATTCTGTTGAGCCTTGTGATTAATTCTGCAGACGATTTTCAGAGAAATGTGATTTAAGCAAGCAAAATGAATCCCGATTCTCCAGATACAATGGAGAAGTAAAGAAACTGAAGACAGCATCAGGAAAACAAAGAAAGAAAGAAAGAAACAAAAAACCAACCCAAAACAGAAAGATAGATGTTTTTGCCACATTGCAGGCTAACAGCAAACAGACATACGCAGCAAGCGCATGATAGAATGAAGGTGGTTATCTTGAGCAACCCAGAGTCTGGTCAACGTGAACCAGTAAGAGCAAGAGACCCACCAGCCTGTTCGGAAGACCAAGGAGGCTTCTGAATTGGTCTGGTAGCTGCTAAGCCTGTGCACAAATCCTCCTGCTTACAGACTGACATTTGGGTGGGTGACACAAGCTGCTTTCCCTGCTCAGAGTGATGCTGTGCTGCTGAAGAGAGACCAACCTTCCCTGTAGCTAAGGAGGGCCACAGAGAAAACTTCTGAAGCACCATGTGAAAGGCTGGAGTTCAGAAGAAGTAAGACTGTCCTTTTCTTCATCTTGGTGCCTGCAGAACCAGCATTAACCCCCACCACGCTCTTCAGCTTTATGGGCTCTTCCCAAGAAAGAAAATAACAGAACATTATGCTTGCTCAGTATGAATGAAGTGATAGCAATGCCCCTCACTATAGAATCTGTGTGATGCAGAAGGAATTACCTCCACAATCCCATTCCTGCGAATCCTGCAGCATCACGCTGTCAGGCAGCGGAGCATTGCACAGGGGATATTGTGCTGCTGATGCCAGAGCATGATTTCCATTAGTGTTAATAGGAACTACTGACAGAAGCAGCAGCCAAGAAGCCAAAAAGCCTCCAATCTCAATGATCGCCTTTGATAAGTACAGAACTGCATTAAGTCAGTCCCAGCAGCTGTACCACGGAAACGATCGTGGCTGTGCGCATGAGAAAACAGCCAGGAGTCAAGTTCAACAGGCTCCTAAGAAGACCTGGATCCCAGCTGGGATGGGGAAATACAGCCAGAGGAGTTCAAAAGGCCAGAGAGGTGTCAGCAACGCCATAAGCCCGCTTTTGGTCCAGCATCCACATGGCAGTTGGTTACGTTCCTTGGAGCAAGCTGGAAGGAACCAGGTGGCCACCACAGTGTTTCTAGTGGCTATTGCCGACAACCTCCAAATTCCTTGGGACAGTGCATGGAGGCTGCATTTCTATCCCCGTGGAAACATAAGATGATTAAAAAAAAAAAAAAAGTATTGGTATGGAAAAACAAGGGCTCAGAATAAGAAGATAATATGATGGTCCATGAGAAAACTACCTGTATGGAAAAACAGGGGCTTAAAATCAGAACCTCCTGTTGTTTCAGAATCAGAAATCGTTCTGGTATTTTATCTAGCTTTGTTTGCACTGCTTCGTAACAAGCAACCAGAAAAAAGTATTATTGCTTCCTAGCTAAATGAACATAAACATCTTCTTGGGAGCAGCCTATAAAGTCCTTGTTGTGCAACCTACTCACTTAGGTTTCTGCTTCCTACAGCTGCCCCTGTGGTTTTCAGGCCCCTTGAAGCTCAGGATCTCAGAAACAGAGATTTTGATTGAAAAAGTTAATAATCCTTGCTCAAACACAGCAACACACCAAGAGCCTGGGGTTCAGCTTGTGCCTCCCTCTGTTTCAGTGATACTTCAGTGTTATTTTTGCCTTATAAGTTCCTTATACCAAGGGAAAGACAGTTGCTCTTATTTCATTGGTTTTTAGCAGACAGCATGTATATAACCATTGCACCTTCACAGAAACAAATTTCCCTTGAAATGCATGAATTTACATCCCCCATTATGGTCTAGCAGTTCAGACAGAAGGGACGTCCATTATTACAAGCATCACCCAGTCACTGAGGCTTTTGGACATGCAAAAGCCCAGAGAAAATTAATCCTCAAGATATAGATTTTTTTGTTGCTGTTAGAGAAAAAGCCAGATGTAAACCACAGTCCTTTGAGAGCAGATAAACTAGCTATCAAGGTTACTTTCTTCAAAACAGTTTAATAAGCAGGTGCTGAGCCAGTGGTGGCCGTTTATCGAGTGTGCCACGTGAGGCAAGTCACTAGCACATCCTTGGCCCTTGCAATTTGCAGCAGAACCATCAGGTCTCACAGCAGATCCCTGCCAGTTTGAAGTGTCTCCCCACCACCTCCACCACTTGTTTCTCATCAGCTCTCCGCAGACAGCAACAGATCATTTCATCCTGTTACTTACGCCACAAAATTTAGATTTGAGGAAAAATAAGCATAATAACATTACATCACTTAAGCAACCAACTTAGCTGACTACATCAAATTCTCCCTGAGCTGAAGAGCTGGCAAGAGCAACAGACCTTTAATTAAACTAACTAGCCCTGAGTCAGAGAAATACTTTTTTTCCTGCTGATTCATTTGATAGGAGGTGATGGTCCTGAGTTCACCTTCACAATCCATAGCACAACTGAGCGCTCCCCTACAGCTCACTCCAATCCCTTGCAAATGCCTCTGCAGCAGCCTGTGCTTCCCAGGGACCTGCTTTGTCCT
Organism: Coracias cyanogaster; assembly: GCA_033124195.1. Taxonomy (NCBI): domain Eukaryota; kingdom Metazoa; phylum Chordata; class Aves; order Coraciiformes; family Coraciidae; genus Coracias; species Coracias cyanogaster. The sequence goes on from JAVSBS010001787.1 coordinate 36,895, forward strand.
GCCTCACATCGAGGTCAGCTCCAGGGGTTTTTTTGCTGCTGATAACTGGACTCTCAGAGCTCCCCTGTATCACTTGGTGCCGAATGGAAGTAATGAAAAACCCCACCAGGGCTGTGTCAAGGACCCCTGGGCACAGACTGATGGTGAGCTCTGGGAGGGAAGCCCAAGCTTGCATCCATGGGGTCTGGACAAGTGGGTGCAGGGGAGGGAGAGTTCACCCCCTTCCTATCATACCTGGGTTTGCTCACATCAGGTTTGCCAATCACTTTAGAAAAGCCAAACTGCTGCAGGGAAGTGACACAGCTTTGTACCACTCAGCGTGATGCTCCATCATGTGGCACTGTCCAAGCCCACACAACACATTATCTTTTACTACACACTGAAATGAGCTGCATTTTTAATGCTTTTTTTCTTTTCTTCTGGAAAGGAGCTAATTGGAAGGGAAAAGGATCTCTATGACTCTCACATGTACGACTCCTGTACTTCAGAGATTTTTAAAATTTGTATTATGTGACTACCATGCACATGCTGTACTTGGAATTATATAGCACACAACCTAATCAAACAACACTAACAACACCAGGTAGTTAAACCACGCTGTGATAAGCAAGGAAAACGATTTTGTGTAGGCACAGCAAAGTCTGCCTTGCACCTCGGTCAGAGTGCATCAGCTACCAATTATCAAGTTGGCAAAATGTTCCCATTATTGAGGGCAATGGTTTAACTTGACATGTTAAGTGCATGGCTGGGGTGCATTAAGTCATTTACACAGTGCTATTTAGCTGTCCACGCAGAAGACTACAGGCTGAGCACAAGCAATGGGAGTGGTACTGCCTTGTAAAAAAAAGCCAAAGCATCACCTAGGGATGGATAAACAAGGGAAGGGGCAGAGGGACCCCTGGAAGGTCCACTAGGCACTGACCACTCGAGGAGTCCTTGAGAAGGGGAGCAGGAGCAAGGTAAAAAAATGTGTGCTTGGGGAAGGGAACTGCAGAGCTCCCTCAAGGAGGAAGCAGCTTTCAGGCCAAGGGCCCTCAAAGTACAGAAAAATTTGCTGTGAAGAAGAAAATAATTCATTCTCTGTGTCCACAACAAGAAATTAAAGGTGTGTGTTACAGCAAGGAAGCCAGGCTGGATACTGAGGAAAAAGCCCTGTCTCAGTAAGGATGCAGGTGCTTGGGAGGAGGTGGCCCAGGAGCCCACATCCTCACATCCCTGGTGGGACCAGCTGGACAAATGCCCCCAGAAACAACCTGGGCCTGCTCAATCCTCCTTTGAGGGAAGAAGATATCAGATAGCCTGAGGTCCTTCCAGCCCTATTTTTACAGGATTTCTAGCCTTGACTCCATCTAACCCACCGCACCTCGCACGAGGCACTCCACAGCCTGATGCTGCTCTGCAGCGGCCCCCGCGAGAGGCACAAGGCTATATTTATTCTGGTACATTGCAGTGGGAAGCTTTAATCTGTGTAATCGCCTCAGAGAAGATTTCATTCAGTGAGGGGAAAGCAATTACCATTTCACTTGCAACCAGTTGCCTTCCCAGGGTCTTCATCTATCAGAGCTGGAGGGTCCTGTCAGCCCCTGCACCTGCCTGGACTGTTTTTTGTGAGATAGGTTCGTGCCTCTGACAAAAGCATTTGCAGATACTCAAGGTTTTCAGCCCTTGTTTGATGCTGTTCTTCTCCTCCCAGTTGCTATTGCTTTTATCTGACAGCGTACAGCCTGCACGAAGAAAACAACTGGATATAATCCTAGATTAAAGGGATTGTAACACAGAATTAAATACAAGCTGTACTCTTGATATGGCCCCACTGTCGTCATTCACCAAGCACAGACCTTGGCTGTTTGCGAGGTGGGCAGATGGTGGTGGCATCTCTGATACTCTCTGCAGCTCCTGATTTTCCTAGACAGGCATTTATGTCTCCCCACATAGGTGGGAGGAAAAAAAAAAAACCAACCTAAAAATGAAAGAAATAAAAAACAAACCCCACCCAAATCCTTAGTGTTTCTATATGATGCTGCATTAAAATCCCATTGAGATTTTAATCCAAAAACTAGCAACCAAAATCCAAATTCTCAGCAAGAGCCTGCACATGTCAGCACTGTTAGAGCTGCTGCATCTCAGTGCTAGGAAGGTCCTTAGTCCCACAATGACCATGTCGGGAACCACAGAAAGGTGACTGGGTCTTAAAACATATGAGAAAAACGTTCCAAGGAAAGGATATTCATTGTCTACTGCTGCAAGGACCACAATAGCCAAGCAACGCAAAAGCCCACCAGGAAATCTTTATGACTTTATCTTACCTCAGGAAAGCCACAATATACTTATATGCACAGTTGTGTATTAAAAAAAAAAAAGTCACTTTAATCTTCTGCTCTTTCCAGCCTGGCAGCCAAAGCAGCTTGACTTGATAAAGAGACTTCAGAGCTGTGAGAACTACGTATTAAAGGAGAAAATTTCCAACTGTCTTTCTCTTGTAAATTGTGGCAGCCAAAAAATCCAACCCTAAAATAAATATGTGCCTGAAGGTAGCAATTTTACAATCAGCAACATAATGATTTATATCACTGCTGTCATATTTGTTGGGGAAAAGGAAGCCAGGTATTGTGATCATTAGCCTTTTGATGCAGATGATCTTTTTTAAATGAGGAAAAACACATGCATTTTAATAAGCAGCTGAAGGAAATAGCCCCAAAATACTAAAAGAAGAATATGCAGCTCACTCCAAGATTTGCAAATACAGAAGATGAATATTAAGCTGATGGTATTGTTGGTGGCATCCTGAGCTGCTGCACATCTCCAAGTCTGTGCGTGGGAGTATCACTCACCTTTGAGGCACACAACCCTGCACCCTCCCAAAATACATGTCCTGGTGCCACAGGTCCTGAGTGGGCACAGTCTGGAAGCCAGCCCCATCCCCACTGAAGCCTATGGGTGTTTTCCCATGGGTTTCCAGGTTCTGGTCCCCAGTGGTGAGGTGCCAACGCTCCTGCTGGGACAGGGCTGCACACAGTGCTGGGGCTCCCCAGCATCCCATTGTTGGTGGCCACAAAGCAGCAACGTCTGGTCCCACTGGGCGACAGTGGCTCCAGGCTCTCATCCTAAAAGAAACAGCCGAGACATTCCCGCCCCTTATCTCCAGAAAAGTCTCAGAAGCAAAGCCTGGCCTTGCTGGTGCCTTATCTCTAAGCTCCTGCCTATGCCTTGGTAGGCACACATGAAGTTGTAGGTGTACAAGATAGGAGGCTGCTGCTGCTGCTATCAAAGGATTAAAAAAATCAACTGAACTTGACCTTTAATGCTAAAATTTAAAGCAACGACCAAGCTTCTCATGCTTCCATTCCCTAATGTAACCATAATCAGATTTGTGGCTGAGATCAGAAAACTGTTTTCAGAGACCAATTTACATGCAGCTCTGAACAAGCCTGGGTGATATGACAGCAAGGACACCAGCATAGGCCTTCTCAAGGCCCTGATGGCGCAGGTTTGAAGTTGGGATGCATTAAGGTTATGGAACAGGACTTTCTGCAGGTGACAGCAGCAGTACATCAAACCTTGCTGAATGCTTGAAGAGAACATCAGCAGAGAAATCACTGGGAGTGCTCAGCTGGGATGTGAAGTCCTTGTACAGGAACTCCAAACCAAACAACAAATCTCTGCTCGTGGAAACATCCAGCCATCAAAACATATGAAGATTATGGAGACCAAGTCTAAAAAGTTAATTTCTGCCCCACTCAGTATTTTAATGGAATAAAGGAAAGGTTCAGCCCATACTGGAGAAAATTCTGTTTATAAATCCCACACAGTACAGAAGAAAAAAGCCCTCCTCCAGAGAAAAAGTTGTGTCACCTCCCAGTTCATGGCTTACATTGATGATGACAATCTCACCATGCATAAAGCAGTTTCAGACTTTCAGTAAAGGTTCCCCAGCCTGACAAGGATGCACTGAGGATGTCCAGCAGTCCAGCACCATGGTATGGCCGTGGGAACTGCCAGCAGTGGTTTGTCATCATTCAGCTCGTAGGTCAGCACTCCTGCCTCCCAGTGCTCAGCCTCCAAGTATTTCTGACCCTGTGGGTCTGCACTTCTACTCGCCCTCCTGTGCTTGCATTGAAAACTTTTGATAGCAACACAAGTTAGGCTATTTTCTGAAAAAAAGTCTAATTAAGCATGGTTCTGCTCCATGAATCCCCTGGGAAGTCAGAGGAATACCATCAGCCCTTGAGTCCAGTCCTTCTCCTGCACAGCCCATCTCCTCTTGCCCAGTGTAACCAGCCAAGAGCAGAAGCAGCCCCCATCTAAGTGCCAAGATGTGCACCCGTGTTGAGGAACAAGAGGCACATGCCAAGCAGGAGGTGCTACACAGAGAAGGGCTAAGACACCCCTCATCTTCCCTGCCCCACTGAGGAATGTGACTCTGCCAACAAATCCTCCTCATCTCTCTTAAAATCATCCCAGCACCTCAGACACACCTGTATCTCATTTTTGAGGCTTCTGCAGGAAGCTATAGTTACACAAAGCAGTCATGATCTGGTCTGGAGCATCCCGGTGGCACAGCCTTTCCCAGAGCCAGGCTCTGAGCCCTTGCCTGCTCTCCTACTTCATCTTTGCACAACAGCTTAGCACAGATCTCAGGTCCTCATCTGAGAGTTCATCCTGCTCTGTGCAATGCTGCAAACAACAAAAGCTAACAGCAAAACAATACAAAAAAAAGTGAGGCAGAGAGAACCAGAGCACAGCCTTGAAACATTAGTCACTACAAACACACCGCGGAACCTGAAGCTGAACACACATAGGGCACATACTAATTTACTTTTCTTTAATTATGAATGACTCTGGGTTTATCTAGTGTATATTCCAAAGTAATAAAAACACATCCAAAATCATAAATCCCCCTGCGAAGAACCGCCACCAGTGGATGACTACCTTGATCACCAGAGCCAGTGCAAGCAAGTGGAGATACAATTGAATGTCAAGGGCTGACATTTTTAATGCATGGGGAGTTTTCCTTACATGATATCCTTACAGGCTACTGTGTGCACTCTCAGGAGATGCCCACATACATCCTCTTCTTATTTACTTGTTTTTTGCACAACCTATTAATTAAACCAAAAGTTGAAAAATCAAGAAGACGGAACCCCATGCAGGAAGGGAGCAGCATAAGGATTGCCTGGATTCACTAGTACAAACCATAGTCTTGGTTTGTGACTGAGTATCATAGAATCATAGAATGTTAGCGGTTAGAAGGGACCTCTGGAGATCATCAAGTCCAACTCCCCTGCCAAGCAGGACCATAGAATCTAGGGCAGGTTACACAGGAACGCATCCAGATGGGTCTTGAAAGTCTCCAG